>RJWM01007044.1:0-80457 GCA_004363535.1 Dasyprocta punctata | reverse complement strand
CCCCCCCCCAGGGTGGGTGTAGCATTCACAAACATCCTTGCCTTCCTTTGCACAGGATGAGGATGTTTACAAAGTAAGAACCCTGACTCCCTGCTGAGTCTCTCAGCTAAAATTTGGCCTCCTCAAATTGACACAATGGCCAGGTAACTGCTTATGCTCTACACCCCAGGATGTAGAGCTGCTGCCTTACTTAATTAAGCTGCTAGACTTCTCAAGTTGACACAATGTATAAACCCTAACACCTCCACAGTGACTTTTGTGAGTTAATCTAAAAGAACAAAATTCCCCTGAACCAAAAACTGTTGCATAGCTTTCAAACCTGCTAAAAGTTGGCATAACCCTAGGAAGTGAGGGTTATATAGTCAGTAGAACCCAAAAAATTAGGTTTTTAGTTTCTACCAGCCCAGCAGGATGGTAGCTAAACAGATCAGAACTGAGAATTATCTAAAAATAAATAGCAACATGCATCACAATATTGGAGTGATGGTTATTACCATCTAGAGAGCTAGATTAAAAGATCATTGCCACTTTTGACTGTGGGAGAATGGTGACTGCCATGCCTATCATTCAAGTCACAGCCAGAACCTTCTTAAACTGTAAGCATCTCATCCCCAGACTAAAGGAAGTCTACAGAAAAGGCTGATGTAACACTTATCTGCCTTTCTCCTCTATGGTGATATGGTTTTGGTACTACTTCTGAAGATGAGAGCAATGACTCCCTAAATTTGGTCAGTGGGTCCTTAGCCAGTATGTGTGATTTTGCCTAGAGAATATTTTTGATGACCCTGACATACCACCATCAGTTTTCTATCCTCAGATGGTAGCTGCCCATAAGAGCTACCTACATTTCTATGCAGAAGCCTCACTGATTCCAAAGTCAAACCTCATGTGAGGCATCTTTAATCCTATACTTGCCACCATTCTCTAGCACAGGTACACTTTCCAGACGGAAAAGTCTAAAGAGTCCTGACATGACTTTCACAATGTTGATATTGCTTTACTTGGAATTTTGGAAGAGCAAATCACAACCTATATACACATCAAATTCTTTTGCAGAAAAAGAAAAGATTGCCACTCTTCAAAGTGACAGTCATCTCTGGAAACCCATCGACCTAGTCATGAAATGCAGTGAGCCTAGCAGTCAAAGAGAATTCATTAAGTGGGTGTATTCTCTGCACAAAGCTGTGAGTGGCCTCAGGGTGACAATCATAAATGCTAGCCTAGGTAATTACCTGGAAAATACATGAAAACAAAATGAAAATCTTTACCTATCTGATTTCTCCCTCTAATTCTTTTATACACAGCAGAAAGAGGCAATAAATAAATAAATAAAATACATAAAATAAAAAGCCAGGAAAGAAAACTCTGTAGAATTTCACTATCTCAGTCTGTATGCTACTAAGCTATTTTGAGGAATTGCAACCACTCACAGCATGAAAACATACTGCCTGGACCAAAGTAATTTAATTGCTTCCAAATTTGAGTGAGGGCCCTGTCTGAGGAGGTTTTAGCCTCTGTCAAAAGAGGAAGTGACAGCTAGGGGAAGTGACCAGGTATTCAGAAGAATTACCACATTTCCATAAGAATGAATGCTGCTTAGTGATTTACAGAATGCCAGACCCTTGCCTGGAAGATCCCAGGCATAAATATGCAACCAACACTATGTAAACAGATATGGAGAGAAAGGAATAATCTCTCTCACCTCGCCCTGCCTCAGTGCAGGCAGATTCTATTGTGTGTGCAGGTGGTGAGATATGGGACAGTTCACATGCTGTGCTCTGAAGGCCACGTTGTTGAGGACAAGAGCACAATTTACTAAGACCATTCGCCCTATCATTGTTCATGATGTCACACCATGGAAAACTGAAAAGGCACAATAAATGCAGACTTTCCTATCAAAATTATCTAATGCACTTGAAATGCATGGTTTACAGTGTCCTATTTTAAATAATACAAAAAAAAAAAAGAAAAAAAAGAGAAAGAGAGAGAACCTCTTTAGAAGGTGCCCAGCAGTTCTTAATATTTGTGGGCAAAACTGAACAAATGTCTGTCGGGTTAGTTAGTTTTGCTTCTTTCATTTCTTTCTCTCTTTTTTTTTTTTGTCTCATCCCTTCTCTTTGTCTCTTAGTTCTTTTTAAAATTATATCCTCTTGTTTGTTAAGTGAATTGAAATTTATGCTTTAAGAAGTATTGTGCATGACACTTTCATTTTGACAAGAATGAAAATAAGCACATCTTTTGTTGTTGCAGATATCCATGTGTTTGAATTAGTCATTCTAGAGTCATAATGTCAAGCCTAATATATGTCTTTTCCCACTTGACTCCTTTTCCACTAGTATTTCCAGTACAAAGTGTGTCAAAAAATAAATAAAAATAAGATAAGATAAAATAAAAATTTCCCTTTATTGTCCAAAAAGTGTAGATACTACCAAATTCTGTGTTAGAGGTAGTTTATGAAAAAGATAAGACCTTTTGGGGATATAATCCTTGTTGTATATTCTACCATAAATGGATTTTATTTGTGGGAGCAGTGGGTCCTGGCAGGTGGTCCCAGAAGTCAGTTTGTGGAGAATATGGAATCCACTCCTTCCTTCCTGCCTGCCTGCCTTCCTTCCTTCCTTCCTACCTTCCTTTCTTCTTTCCTTCCTTCCTTCTTGGTTCCTTCCTTCCTTCCTCTCTCCCTCCTCCCCTCTCTCTCCCTTCTCCCCTCCCTACCTCCTTTTCTTCCTTCCTTCTGTTTTTTGCATGTCTCTGTATTTAAACTTCTGTTTTGACTTCACGAAATTCATAAATGCAGCTAGAAAAAAAATTAATACGCAAGAAAGAGAGATGGAAATATTACAAACTATAATGTCTTCCATTTTAGAGGAATCAGGAATAAATGTCTTTCAGAGGAGGACTGTCATCTTGTAGGGAAAGATAAAGATAGTATCCTTATTTTAAAATCACAAATAGTTTCCCACTAGTTATAAATTTATTTACTCCTTAGTTTCTTAGGAATATTAATGAAGGAAGCCATTCAGTATGTGTTTTTAAGTAAAGACTTCCAATAGAAGATGGTCATAATTAATTTTTCCCTTATCATCCTTTATTTCTTAAAATCAGGTTAGACAAAAAGAATTTTCTCTTCTTTCTCCATGGCTTAGTTACTATTTTCTCATGACTGAGGCAAAATACCTGACACCCAAAATGAAGGAAGGAAAGGTTTATCTAGCTTACAGTTTTTGGAGGTTTCAGTCCATACTCAGCTGGCTTCAAGGCAGGATGATATGGCTAAGGGGCAACCTTCTTGGGAGCAGCAAATGACAAGAGTAAAAAGGACAAAGAGAAAAGTACACCTCTTTCTCTCCTTATACTGTGTGCCGGCTACCTGCCCCTGGGTGGGTGCAGCACTCACACTATTAATCCCAGTACTAGATGATGAACCAATCACAAATGCTAGACTCAACCACCTTTGAAAGGCTCACCCCCTGTGACTGCATGAGGTTTTTTCTGGGGGGGCATCCAAACACAAACCATAACACTCCATATTGTCACATTTATAATATCAAAATTAAGATTTTTACATCTCATATCTTTTGATGGTGAATAATGGGGAGCTCAAGGTTCCTAAAATATGTGAGGGCAAGAATTTAAGGCCATGTCATCTGTTCTGGTCATAGTGAAAATGATGTTGCCCCAAGTCTTGCATTGTTATGTAAATTACAGTCCTTGAAAATAGATCAGGAAACAGAGATCACCTGACTACACATTTAAGAATTATGTAAGTATCCAAGTAGCAGTAAAGATGTATACTGCTATATTACTTGCAATATATTTTTCTACAGTGGTTTCTGCTTCAGGGATAATATTATACCCTGAACTACACAGACGGAGTAATGAAATTCCTTCACCTCTAGTCTGTGCTTCAAGGTTCCCTTGGTCACCTGGGTGGAAACTAAGAGTAGCAAGAACCATTCAGCAAAAGATATGCAGTGAGTCGCTCAGTCATGACCACAGGTTACATGTCCTGTCTTGTAAGTACCTCGAGCTTTAGGGGATAAAGAAATGAACTTTCAGTGTGGTGATTCTCCATGTCTGCAAAGTTCTCATTTAGGAAAACGGATCCCTACATAAAATTTAAAGTCATTAACAGCTGCCTTGCTTAGCCTTCACAGCTACACTTGGATGTTGCATCCTCGCTGCTGCTAACATTTCTTGGTTCCATGGGAATGCTGAGAACACAGAAGGGCTGTTCTGATGGCAGTCTAATCCCTAGACAAGTTAGGCATTTTCAGTATTAATCACTTAGATATAACAGGAAAGCAGCCTGTTTCAGCCTCTTAAATGTTATGACTTAGGGAAAATGTTCTTGTTAGGCTTCATATCATGATATTCAAAGTGCCAAAGTCAGTAAGTGGACCATTGCCCATGCTTTCCATAGCGACATAAGAATAAGTTTATGCAAAACTTTCTTGCACTGTGTATGGAAAGCAAACAAACATAAATACAATACATTAGTTGGTAGTTTTAGAAGAAATTTTACTTTGGAAAATAATGGAGTAATAGTTTTAATATTTTCTTTTATATTATTATAAACCTTTATAATTTATTTTAAGACAAAATAGTAACAATATGGAATAAAACAAGGAGTAATCAAGAAATCTTAGGCATTAGTCTACCTGAAAACAGAACTCCATTAAATAACAAAAAATAATTACAAGTATAACGATTCTCATAGTACATAGGTACTTTTAAAAATATGATATGGAGGGCTGGGGATTTAGCTCAGCTGCATAAGCACCTGCCTGGCAAGTGTGAGGTTGTGAGTTTGATCCCTGGTGCCAAAAAATATGATGTGGAAGGTACTGACAAAGACAATAGTTTCTGGCAGTGCTCTATAGATATTTCAAGACTCTTCAATTAGCTATCATATTTTTAAGACATTGAGCTTTTTTAACATCCACATAGTGCAGACAATCAAAGGGTCACTTCCTGCTGTTTTCTGTAAGATTATGAGAAATTCAGTGAATTAAATTCTCTTGGTAATTAGGGATCATAATTTTCACTTTCAAAATTTTATGCTAAAAGTTACACTGATGTGAAATTTTACTGCCATACTTCAATATGGAGAATCATGTAAACACCACTGATTTTACCATCATCATCATCACCATCATCATCATCACCATCATCATCATCATCATCATCATCATCATCATCTTGGCCAATATAAGACATGGCAAGACCTCCGTGCATCATTTTGGCTGTTCTGGTCATAGCTGGAATGGTATCACTCAGAGTTTGCATTACAATATAACTTATAGTCATTAAAAATGGATCAGCAAGCTACTGCAGGTCACGTGACTACAAATTTAAGAATCATGTAAGTAGCCAAGTGGCAGTAAGCATGTATACCCACTATATGACTTGTCATATCGTTCTCTGATTCAGGGACAGTAGTGAAGTAAAAGACCAGAAAATATGTAAAAGAAGATTCAGTGTGATCTTGCTTATCCTGTGATGGAGCCAGGATTGTAATTTTTCTTACGAGCATATTTAGTAAAAATCACACCTCACATTACTTCCTCTTTCCCCTGATCTTTATTTTTGCTGTATTTGTCAAAACACAAAATCAAAATAAACTCAAATCTAGTGAACTGAAAATTTCAAAGAAAAGAGGAAGACACATGTTTTCAGAGCCTGAAGGAAATTGGATGATAAGGTGACATAGTCATAAGGAGAAAGCTACTTATTTCAAATAGGTATCTAGGGCAAGGGGTTTAACTTAGTGGCATAAGGGCCTGCCTCGCAAAAGCAAGGTCATGAGTTCAATCCCTGGTACAAAAAAAAAAAAAAAAAAAGTCAGGTATCTACAAACATTCACAGCATGGGCAGCTCTGAGCATAAGTTTTAGAAAACAGACGAATCATGGGTTCAACATCCTATTGCTTCTTATCCCATTTCTTCTTCTATGAAATTCCAAGGTAAAGTGGACCCAGGTCCAGGTCAAAGCCTCCTTGAAGTAACTGTCTATTTTTTCCCGAGCCTGATTTCTCTACATTCACCTCAGGTCCTGCATGTGTCCTCCACTCCCATTTGCTTCTATGCTAATAGAAGATAGACTATATAGAGATAATTTAAAAAATCCAAAAATATAAAAAGCAAAGAAAAATAAATATTCCTTACTAAGCACATTTGCATTTGTCTTAACACATGAAAGCTTCATTTTAGTGATAGGACAGAACTACTAATCTTAGGCAGGTGGAGTCCCCCTGCTATTCCCAAAGAACATCTACTAGTGAAATAGCCACTTCTTCAACTATTCTCAAAGACCACGAGTGCAGACACACCTGAATAATAAGGTGACCCTGAAGTCATAAGGTAGTGACTGGAGAATAAGCAAAGGTATTTTGTACTTTGTCATATTAATCTGTTATTTATTGAGCTCAGGCCAGATCCTTATATGTGCCTCAAACCTTGACTCTTAAAGGTTTCATCTACACCTAGTTTCATTACATCAGTCTTCCAGTTTTTAAAAGTTTTTAAACGTTCCATTATAAAAATCCCACTGTGAATTTAGGATCCTCTTGCGTGTGTTATCTTTCCCATTCATTAACAGTGGCCTTGAGCATGTCAACCAACTCCTTAGTCAGCAAATTCTGTGTGGGGTTTAAGAATTTTATTTTCCCATTGCAATTTCCTTTAAATACAAAAATGTCTCTGAGTACTGCCATTTCAGGTCCTTCTCCTGTCCTGTTTTTGAGATTCAAATGTGATGTGTATTTTCAAGGAAGGATCTGTTTTCTATGGATATGAGTGATGGTCATATGGTGGCAATGTAGGACAGCCAGATCAGGATACTGGCTGACTATAATGTGTCAGTCCCCTAGAAATGATCCTTGAAGCTTTACCACTTTTTAATTGTTCTTCTGTATCCTGATTCTGTATTGTTTCCTGAACCCAACACTCCAACTCTGTGCAGGGGAGGATGGGATGGCTTAACTCCTATCCTATATGAAAACAGATACCTCAATAGTAAGACACAGATCTCTTTATGATGGCCAACATATAAATATCTTTGGTTGGAAAATTCTGCCTGGCTGCACTGAAGGTCACTGGCTCATTTAACAAAAGTCATAGGAAGTTAGTGGCAGGTAACATCCATAGGTTTCTTCCTTAAAATCGACTTGTTGGAACAATAATTTAAGGTATCTCACCAACATGTTCTTTTCCTAACTCATTACTTATCCTCTACCCTACTCTTCGGCAATTTCCTTGATCGCTGGGACATTCCAGTATTGCAGTGCCTAGTGCTGTACATTTCAGATAAAATAGGCTTGATAAACACTGAGTGAACTAAATTTAATAAATGGAGAGAACCGCTCATTTGGGTTTCTAATACAAAATGGCCTTCGCTATTCTGTTTTGAAATATTTAGCAGTTCAGTTAAAAACGCCCCTGTGAATCTTTTATGACATCATTTATCTTTCTATTTTCAACTTTAAATTGTACTGCCAGATTTATTTGCTGTGGTATTAGGTTTCTATGTCTACCCAGTTCTAGTCCAAGTCTTCTAACGCAATTCAGTCTTTTTATAGCAAGACACAGATTCAAATATTAAATTGACATTTGCCATTAAGACCCACATTGGTCTCTGGGATGATGATTGGACTCAGCTTTTGGAAGGGCATCTGTATAAATACACCTCTAATAATGATCAAAAATAATCCCCCTCTCCTCCTCATCTCCTGTTGTGTTTTTTTTAACAATGCAGAGTCCAAGATTTTCTAAGCTGCTCTCTGCTGGGATACCACAGCACCTTCTATTATGCCATTAGCTGTACCCTCTGATGTTCTACTATCTGCTGACAAATAAATTGTTTCAGAAAAAATGCTGCTACTTTGCTATTTTTATTAAAAGCAGAATCTGATCAACAGTGTTCCAATTATAAGGGTACAAAAAGGAAAAGATAATCAGACTTTGAATTGAAACACATCTGATCAGGCCTGTCTTTGAGGGCACTAATAATATATTGCATATGTATTTGTGTGGAGCTTGCCAGAAGTGAATTCCACATCATTAACAAAGTTCTCTATTGATCGCTCACAATCTGGCAGCTGTAACCAGCAAGGTGCAGAATCAAGTCTTCTGTGCTACTGAATATGTATCATCATGGCCCATGTAAGTCCCTTCTCTGCCTACGGGCTCTTCCAGGCTCACAGCTGCTTGAAGAGCAAAGCAGGGCTTTGCATTAAGGCTCTTCAGGTCATTTCTCTCCCAGACAGGGATGTTGCATTTTAAACACCACTGCACAAAGAAATTGGGACTCCTTTCCAGAGCCAATGCTTCTGGCTCACTACAAAGAACAAGGAGAGGAGTGAAAACACCTATGCCGGTCCTCAGGAGGTAATGGGCTGAATGAGGCGTATGATGCTGTTGTTTCTGGCAATGGGGAGGACAAAATCTAACTTTCTCAGCCAGGACCCAGCTTGAGTAGGATGGAATGGGGGGTTAGCATGGTCAAGTACAGTGAGCTCTTTATTTTTTTTAAATGTTCTCAAAAGTCTTAATACCATGTTTGGAAATAAAAATGACAACAACATTTCTTCACATGAATTATTTTCGATCTTTGAAACAAATTATTGTCAAGAAGCCGTGTTGTGTATGAATTGAAGACCTAGGGACTGGAGCTGAACTGCCTCATGGAGTCCCAGCTAAGATGCCCACGACCTCTGTGATCTCAGATAAGCTATTTAACATCCTATGCTGCTTTATTTCAAATGAAATAGGAGGATAACATTAGTATATGCTACACAGAGTTAAAAATAAGTATAATGATTCTCATAAATTACTTAGCAAGCTGATTAGTATAGAATAAACCTCAGTGGTAGAAATTATTAGAACTCAGGAGAACTGGAGTTACCTAGATGTGTTTTGGTGATTGCCATTAGCCCCTTATTTTTCCATGATGTTACAGTTAAACAGTGAAGAGGGAATGGGCATAAAAATCTACAGACTAAAAGTTATTCTGTATTTCTCTAAACTGTTCACTGGGAATCAGTTGGTGCAGCAGACAGACTTCATTTAACAGACTTTTTGAGGGGTCTCGTAAAAGTTGAGGTGTATTGATAAACAGATATTTCAATCTTTATGACATTATCTAGTCAGAAACCTGTTTTGATAAAGAAAATTATTTACTAGAGACAGAGCACTCACCAAGTGCAAAAGTGATATCACCAAGTGATAAAGACTCAAATAAGAACCTGAAGTGATGTATCGTTGTCTCTGTCCCGATGCCCACATTTCTATGTGAACAGCTGGCAGGGATAATGTGCTAGAGAGTACAACAGTCCCTCAGAAAAGGCGAGAACCTGCGTGGAACCCAAATTCTTTTCTGAATGAAACGGTAGACAGAACCAAGGCACATGTGCTAGTGGAGACTATTGACCTCTGCCTTTTGTGAATATGGGAATGAGAAAACCTACAGCATCCACAGGGTTTCCGTTCTGCCATAATTTTTCAGGGGGGGTGACAAATTTGAAAATAACAAAATTATTTGCTTTTCTCTGCTTATGAGGATTAGATTTCTTGGCACTGAGATATAAGACCACACACACAACTGAAAAAAGATGAAGATGTTTTTGGTTCTTGATTTCAGAAGATTCAGTCTATGGCTAGCTGGTGGCAAGTCAGGGACATCATAAGGGAGGGTCATGGTAGAACAAGGATGCTTAGGTCATCATAGCAAAAAAGCAGAGCAGTGAGCTAGTTTTAGAGGAGAAGGGGCGAGGAACCATGTACAAGATTCAAAGTCAAGCTTCCATGTTACACCCAGACACATTCAGCAGTGTGCTTTGCTAATTTCCTCAGAAACTCCCAGGTCAATCAAGGTGACCCAAACAAGCTTAATCAGCACACCATCTACCTAATACAGATGTGCTCTTTGGTCAGGAACAGCAAGTCTTATTGGAGCATTATGGGATATGCATCCAAATAAGATTCAATTTCCTTTTTTATGACAAACTTTTCATTTGATTAAATAACTGTAAAGTGTATGGATATAATGACCATAACGGCAATGTAGAAAAATACAATAAAAATGTCAAAAAACAGTGCTGTCTTAATGAGGAAAGAACTGAATCTCAAACATTACATATCAACAGAAATTCTTCCTCTTGCAGACTAGCTTTTTCACGAAGGATGGGAACAAGTGGGTAAAGGGAATGTTTTTCAGGATAGAAGAGTCCCCTTTAAGTGAAAACAGACAACAATCCAGGAGAGCTTAAGAATTCCCTCCGCTTTTCAAAAGCCTCTTCTCTGCTCCATTTTCTGCGGTGACAGGTCACTGCTGACACTTTAGCCCTAGCCCTCCACCATTAATTACTCTTCTAGGTTTTATTTACTTTTTATCTCAGAGTAAAAGGTGTTGGGAAATTGAGTTCTTTTCCAAGTGTTCCCTTCATGTGGAATGCTCCATAGACTTTCAACCCTATATTACCTCCCTGAGAGAATGCATGAAGGGAAGGAGGGTAGAAAGGAAAATAAAGGGGAGGAGAAAAGTGGTTAAAAACTTAATTTAATATACTACACTAAAGATGCTGAAAAATGCACTTGCTTCTGAACCTCCACCACTGAGTACTGTGAAGTAGCATTTAGCTCTAATAGGGTTTCTGCTTCATCAGCTACAATAATTATTTTCCTTAATTTGCCTTGGACATTCTGTATAATGATCTCCATGTTTGGGGGACTCTTTTTGTAAGTGAAAACAAAAAACAAACGTGTGATTTGCTTCCCTCCTACGTTTGGCATGCCTTCCTTTTGCCAGGCCTAAAATGCGTTTCCATCCTCCCTCTGTCTTCAGCATGAATTTTTGACATTACAGTCATCCATCTCTACCCTCCCATCCTCAGTCCTCACCCCTAATCTAATTGGTGATTTGCCACCTTTACTGTTTTCTTTAAAAAAAAAAAAAAAAACATAGATCAGCTTCTCTGCAACTTATAAGAATATTCTGTCCCTTGCAAGAAACCCCAGAGATGCTGATCTTGTGCAAATGTATTATTTAAAAAATGATATTGAGATCAAACCACGATGTGTGTTTTTATCTTTTTGATCTCTATTTTTGTCCCTTATTAACTATCCCTTTACCCTGTTTCTGCAAGAGTTAGCTACAGATTTTCAATTACACCCACTGGCATAGCCAACCCGCAGGGAGGTTCTCAGCAGTGCCCTTCCACAACCAGCCCAGCAGACGAAAGGCAGATGGAAAATTCCAGGGGTTCTGATCTGAGCATTTAAATGATCATTTAACGTAGCACAAATCTGTGAGATATATATTTTTAGTTTCCTATGCAGAGCAATAGAATGGAGACAATGCAAAGGAATCTGGTGAGTGAGCTGCACAGAAAAGGCTTTGGAGAAACTATAGTCAGCAGAAAAAATATTTGGGGACACTTTGAGAAGATCTCAGCATAGTAGAAATGCTATTTATAAAAATCCTTTCCAGGGTCTGAGACTCTGTGCAAATTGCATTTATAATCACTGGTTTCTTTCCTTTCTTTTTCTTCCTTTAGTTCACACTTTTAGGGGAGTAATGATAAGATCACATGGTTTTCCATCTATTTTATACATCTCAAATGATTTAGACCTTTAGGAACCAATTTGTGACAATAAGAACTCTACATTCAAAGAAGGTTCATTTGCACTGCTTTTTATATTCCCAAGTATGCTACCATATTAACTATCAAACAAGGCTATGACTGAAGAATATGTTTATTACCTCAATATTTAGATGACATTTAAAGATAAATTTAAAATATAAGTATATTTTAATATAGCTGTCAGTAATCTCTGTACTTCCATATAATACTGTAGTACATGATTTATATAATTTAGAATTCTAATGATTAGGATTCTTCGTGTTGTATTTTTGCATCTTAAGAGGAATAAGGAACCTCAATCACTTAGACCTCTGTTGATGAACTAGCAAGTCTAGCCCTGCGTGTTTATCCTTTGGCACACAATCTAACCACTGATAGGTTGCAATGGCTGTTACTAGAGCCAGGACTCTCAGTTGGAGGAAAGGACAGCTTTACACATACAGAATATTAGAATGGTTTTAAAACAGAGATGCTACATATTAAATGTGATCTTCATGTTTGCAAGCTGAATGGATCTCAGCGATAAGGAGTAGCAATGAGAATTTGAATTAGATGTTGAATGAAGAATATTTGAAATGATACTTGTAAATAGCTTGTTCCCTCAAATGATACAATATATAATTTCTCTTTGTTGTATATCCATTATTCTTCACTATCTCAGGTGCTTCAACACCTGAATAAGAGAGATAATTGAGAGATAATTAAATAAGAAGCCACAGAAGTATGGAGCTATTAATGATCACAAAATTGGGTTTGAAGAAACACATAAATTCTACTTCCCATCCTTTCTCTTATTTAAAAATCTTTCTGCTTAGTTCAACTACTCTTCTACCTTCTGGAACTATCCTCTCTACTTTAAAATCTTTGTAATATGACCTACAATGACATCCGGCTATACTTTTCTCAAATTTTAAAGAAGTAACATAAGCTGAGGATTTCTATGTGGCAAGTAGGAGGTTCAGTTTTTCACATGTATTATCCGACTTAAATAGGCATGATAATCACATGGGTAGGAGGTTATCCCTGTTTTGGAATAGTTATTATACCCACTTTCCCACAGTGATATCCAAGGTAACACATAGTCTCTACCCATAAAATTAATTTTGCTCATCATTTCTATTTCAGTAAATGACATTACTGTTAGAATAGGTATTATCTTTGATTAGACTGTTTCCCTCATCTTCCACATCCAATCTATCAGTAGTCATGTGTACTTTTATCTCTCAAATACGTCTTACAAACTTTCACTTCTCTCCAGTTTCAACCTATTACCCTGGCTTGTTAAGATATGTACCACAGCCTTCTTACTGATGTGTTTGTCTCCATTGCTGTTTCTCTGTAACTGAAAAGAGGGATATTTTGAAATGTAAATCAAATTCAACATCCTTACTGTAAATCCTATAATATCTTTCTATCACATTTAGAGTAAAATGCAAACATCTTATCCTAGCTTTGATGATCTGCTCCAAAGCAATTTTTAGACCTAATCATTCTTTACTTGGTTTTTTTCCCCCCCAAGAATGACATTTCTTAAGACCTCCAATTTCATTTTTGTCTTAACATATTTGACTTTTTGTCTACTCTAAATGGCACATTCTTCTCCAGCATTTACATGGCAAATTTTATTAAAGAAATATCAACTCTAATTTTAACTTTTAGAGGCTTTCTCTGGTCATCAAATTTAAAGTTGTCACCTAGGTATTCCATGGCACTTATTATTGTCTAACATTTTCCTTTTTCACTTATCAGTGTGCTTAGTTCTGCTTAATGCTATGGTTTAAGTATATTATGCCCCCCTCATCCTTTATGTTCAGAAACATGATTTTTGGAAGATGATTGTGTCACAGCTGTGCTACGTCGTGAGTGGATTACTCTGTTGATGCTGTTAGGTGATAGGGCCTGGTTAGAGAGGGTGGGCATTTGGGGTGTGACCTAGAAGGGTTTTGTCCCTCAGTTGACTTCTTTCTCATTCTCTCCACTTCCAATCATCATGAAGTGACCACCTTTTCTCAGTCATACCCTTGGTGTTTATGCCGTAGAGCTATGGTTCAACACATGTACTGAACCACGTGAAGCTGTGACTCAAAGTAAACCTCTCTTTTAATTTGTGACTTGCAGATATTTTGTCCTAGCAATGAGAAAGTTGGCTAAAGCAGTAGTTTTAAGAGCCTTTCCTTAGCGATCAAATTTTGAAACGTTATCTAGGTATTCATAACATTTATCACTGTTACTTTATTTTTTCTTTCATTAATTTGCTATTTTATATTCTGCTGGTCCTAAGAGCTGGGACCATGTGTTTCTCTACCAGCTATGTAATTTCGGAGTCTAGTAAAAGATGAAAATGTGGACCCTCGTTCCAAAAATTATTAAGCATTTCTAGATGATGACAACACAACATTAAGCAGAGTCCACATTCCTCTCTCAGCACATCTGTCCTCTACCATTGTTCTCTAGTACATCGTAGCTGCATGATACATTTTTTAACGAAATTATTTGTTCATTTATTTTCTGAAAACATGTATCAATGAGAGAGATTAAGGAAACCAAACTGGAGGCAATCGACTTGTTCACACAAAAAGATAAAATGCAGAGTTGAAACAGAAATTCAGGCAATCAGATGGCATATTTCCTCTTAGCCTCTGTGCCACACTGTATCCCAAGGCAAATAAAATCTTGTCTCTAGGGAAAAAAAAGTATCTGTCCTCTAATTTCAGCAAAATTTAGCGTCATGCAGCAACAAAAAATAACAACATATAGCTACATTCAAAGGAAATATGTGGAAAATATTATAATTAAGAGGATACTAGAAAAAGTTACAAGAATTGAAATGTAAGGTGAAGTGACCAAAATTTGTCTGTGAGCTGAATTTTTTTGTTTGTTTGTTCTGACAGGAATTGAAGCTAGTGGTGCCCTACCACTAAGCTGCATCCTCAGTTTTTATTACTATTTTTTATTTCAAAAAAGGGTCTTGTTAAGTTGTAGAGCCTGGCTTTGAACTTGCCTCAGATCTTTAAGTAACTGGGGTTACAGTGTACCCCACCATAACTTGCTGTGGTGGATTTTAACCAGTAATAAGATTCTTTTGTGTGGGTAACAAGACATGTAAATTATTGAAGAAAACCTATTAGAAGGAGAACACAGAATATTTGCAAACACAGAGGAAGTTCAGAGTGCCTGAGAAAAGACTATGCAAAGAGGAGTAGTAGGTTCCAATGATGATGAACATTTATTGCTTGGAGTCTTCAATTTTTCAGTGGGAGAGGGAGGCCAACACAGTGCCATTCTCAAGCAGAAGCTGAAGATGAATCCGGTTTATGTAGGACAGAGTGGAAAAGGGAGCGAAGCTACAGGCCACTTTTATGAGCCCAAATAGGGTGCTGTCAACAGAAGTTCAGGAAAGATAAAGATAATAAAAATTACAGGAAAACAAAACCTACGTGAAGAATTTGAGGAAGATAAGGAAATTCCAGGTGATGCTTCTGAAATTTGAAATCTCTAGCATATGTGTTTTCTACTTTACATATGTTACTTTAAAGTTTATAAAAAATCTGGGAAGAATTTTTCCTATTCTTCCTCATGCCACAAAATGGAAAGGCAAGGCTTAGAGAAGTGAATTAGCTTGTGCAAGACCACACAGTAAGTGCAGAAAGTGGAGTACAAATTCATCTCTCAGTGGCAAGGTGTAGAATGCAAACAAGAGTGTAAGGATTTAAAGTTAGTTAGGAAAGATGAATCCTTTATTTACTGCCTTCTGGAAACCACACTTATTTCTTATGTGTATAAGATATCCCTTGTTTTTGTTTTATTTGATTTCTATACCTTCCAAAAGCTGTCTTTCCTTTTACCTGTGCTCATATACTAAATATCCCAGGGCTAGTCACTTGATAAATATTCCATGCATTCTTTATAAATATTATACAAAGTTGTAATACATAGTTGGGTATGAAAAATGCCTGGATTTCAACAGAATGAGATCTAGTTCATTTAGCAAAATACAAATCAGTAGGGACTAAAGCTTTGAAAAAAAAAGTCATTTTGGCAAATTTATGATTAAAATTAAATATCCTTCCCAACCTATTATTTAGTTCCCATTTAAAATTTAGTATTTAGTATTAAAGATTAGTGAAAAATATTCAAACAAATCTCAGCAATGCTTACCACTGTAACCCTCTCCTCTGTGAATGTTATACTCAACTACCTGCCATGAATACACCATGATCCTTGGAATGGGTTTGAGCAATATTGCTCATTAGAACAGCATATCAATTCACTCCCCGCCCCAGGTCTCCTCAGAGACTGTTCCAATTTATTCAAAAGTTACTTGTTTTGGAGTAACCCGTCATTCTCTCAGAATCTGAAGTTTGTCTCCTCTTGGGAAACATATGACCATTTAGTTTAATTTAATTTAATTTAGGGGAAAAAACAGAATCAAATCTTGTCTTTCTCCCTTGAGGCAAAACATGCTTCACAAATGAAGAATTCCTATCCAAAGAAGTTCTAAGTCCTACATCTTGTCAAGAAGTTCATTTGCATATATCCTCTTTTATTCTATTGACACATGAAGCTGTTTATATTTATCCTTCACCTAAACACTCCTCATTAAATATCAACATCCCAGAAGGGTAGGGAAAAGACATTTTCTGTTCTTTATCTAATGAGGCCACCTTGGAAGCTGAAAAGGGTGTCAGGCAGGATAGGTCATGTGCTGGTAATACCTATTAAAGCATGGGCTTGATTCCATGCATTCATAACACAATTTGGGGAGCGCTTACATACAGAACTGAGGGCAAGGAGCTGGGGAAGATGAAGAGGAATAGAAGGAAAATTCTGGAATTCAAGATGATCACTTTATTTCAGAAGATGTCATAGCTATTAGAAAAGGTAATCATTTGATACAAAAGAAATACAAATTTCATATGTAGAAAATGTACACATTTATTATTTGTATACTTATACCACAAGGTTGATATATCAATGAATCATTTGGAAATGGGGAAACAAGGACTGTACATTTGTACACCTATAGAGTATAACTTACTAATGCCCCTTATATATACAAATGCATTTATTCTAACTCCGAAATTCTTCCTTAGGATATTTGTCCTGTGTACAGGCACACAGGCAAGAATATTACAGAAAAGAGAAAATCCACACGGTGATTTTCTTTTTAATTTGTGAAGATAAGGAACAAACTATATGCCCTACAATTGGGGCCAGCTTAATTATATTATTGTACACTTACTTGATGGATTTATGTGGCTATTTAAAGTAATGAAGTGGTTTTTAATGTATGGTTTGAAAGGATCTTCAATAAGAATTCACTAATAAAGTGAAAGATAATGTGGCATAATGTATAGCGTTTCCTCACTAAATATATCATAAATGCCATATATAAATATGAAATAACAGGAGAACGACACACACACAAATACACTTGCACATATATACACAACTCTTACTTGCTCACACAGATAGATATATATATACACCATGTAAAGTCTTCAAACTGAGTTTGCCTTTGAGGAGTGGAACAAGGACTAGGGGTTCAGAGGAGAAAAAGCATCTTAATTCTAATTGCATATGATTTTGGATATTTGCCATTTATTTCATGTGCATATATAATGCTTATTTAAAAAATTAGTTTTATATGGTAAACTAGTAGTATGAAACAGAATACAATGGTATGACTGGTTTAGTATAATAGGAAGTGAGTACACCTACAAGTTGATGCACTGAGCCCACTCTGGAGGAAGACCCCACTGTCAGAGATGACATCATACTAGTGTTGAGTCTGGCAAAAGGGTGACAGAGTTTACCTTGTCTAGAAAATGAGTGGCTTCTGATTCCTAATAAATCCACATTCTAAACTGGTTTCCCCCAAGGGCACATTTCAGGAATTACTGAAAGAAAACACAGAGATTCCTGGGAAATTTTGAGAGCCCTCAGGGAAGACTGGGGTGAACCTGTTGAGACAAGTGTGGCACCTTTGCATTTGTATGTTGGTTCTGGGCTAAGAGAGCGATTTCTATAAAACTGTAGTAAATCAGCTTGGTAACGAATAAAATCTGGGCACTTTGAATTACCATTACCAGGAGAATTCCCCTCTGTTGCTGTTGCTGTTCTCTCTTAAAGTCTCTTAAGTTTGAGTCCTTTAGTAAAATAAATCATTTACTGGGTGATGGTGCATTTGTGTTTTTTCTGCTACCAGAGGCTTTTCACCTCGTAGCTGGATTATGCTCTCACTTCCATCCTCAGGATTTTTTTTTCTTTTCTTATCTTTTTTTTTATCCTGTTTTTTTTTTTGACTGCCCCTCATCCTTGTTGCTTTACTGGACACAGTATTTGATCATTCCCTTGTATGAAAAAAGCATCTATGTTAGATGTTAAAATTGTCTTCCTAGAGAACTATGTTTCTTCCCGTTTTACCTATTCATGACACTCCTATAGAGCTTGAGAGTGAGTCAGGACCCAAATTTAACAATATTCTTGACTTTGGGATTCTGGTCTATGTGTTGGGTTTGGTGCTGAAGGGCTTTTCTTTACAAAAGATAAAGATTTTAATGGTCCCATTTTATTTTTACTCTTTTCTGCTTTCCCTTTTAAAATGCATTTTTCCTGCCCTGGTGAGAATACCATTGAGATATGAACCTTTCTAATCTAGGTTGGTACTTTAAAATAAATGTCTACTGTATGTGCCACTTAATCTGAATTGTCAACCTGATATGAATTAATGGCTTCTGGATAGATGGCTACATCAGGGGGCTCTCCACTCATCATTGGATTAACTCTCTGTTATTCACAACTGGATGTACTATTAGGAAATGGAGAAGGAATGTGGCTTTGTAGATATGCCTTAGGAGGATGTACCTCTGGGAAACTTTTCCCTTGTTCTCTGCTTCTTGACCACCAGGAAGTGAGCAGCTTTCCTCTGCCTTTCCCTTCTATCAGTGTGTTTCTGCCAGTCATAGGCTAAAACCTCTCTAATGGTCATCTAAAATAAACTTCTCCTCTTTAAATTGCTACCACTATCTATAACCAAGAAAGCTGACCAGTGCATTTTATGAAAAAAAAATGCATCAACAAATGAAGGAGTTGATTTTATTGAGGTTACTGAACAGGAAGACCATTCATTAATGAAGAACAATTCAACAAAAAGAAAAGTAATTAATTGTGCAGATATTGAATGTCTACCAAAGGTCCTTGTAGTGAAGACTGGTTTCCTTGGGTAGTCCTATTGCAAAATGGTGGAACATTCAGGAATCAAAGACCATGGGACATTGTTAGGTCAGTGGGGCTATGCCCTTGAAGCAGACTGTACAACCCAAGCTCTCCACTTTCTTTGTGTTCTTGGCTCATAAGGTAAGTTGATAGTTCTGCAACACATTCCTTTCATTATATGCTGCCCTTGCCAGAGGCCCAAAACAATGAGGCCTGTTAATCTTTGACTAGAAGCTCTAAAAATATGAGCCAAAGTTAAAACTTTTGTCTTTATAATTTTATAGTCTCAGATATGTTCACATAGTGAAAGAAAGCTTACAAATACATGGGGTCTGGCATCTTACAGAGATGAGTAGATTAAGGAATGGTTCATAAGTTTCACTGGAGTCATGGAAAGGCTATAGATGAGTCATTTTAAGATATGTGGTCAGAATTGTCCTTTGTTGCTGGTCAAAAAAAAAGGGAGGTTTCTTACCCTCACTATTTTCTTTTAGTATAGTGCTTAAAGAAATGGTAACATAGTCATTTGCTTTCATTTTCAAACTGAGTCTTGCCATTCAGTTTAGTCAGTTCCTCCAGATCCAACTGGAACATTTTAACCTTTGTTTTCTCAGTTGCAAACCCCAATTTTCTATGACACATCTACAAAGATAAAGTGTAGATCCAATTTTTCCCTTTGTTCTGGAGTTTTTGTCTAAACCCACTGTTAGTTCTGGTTCACAGACGTCTTCTCTTAATATCCTCAATGACTTTCTTTAATACCAAGGAAGCATTTACAGTATTTACTTAACACAAAAGTCTTGTGCCTAAATGTACCTTAATCATTGAGTTTTGCTTGTTTGCTCCCATTTAAGAGATCATCCTCAACTCTAGACAAACACTAACTGGACCACTTTGTCACAGGGGCTGTTCTCAGATAAGAGCAACTCTGATTTAATACGATTGGTTATAAAGAAAAAGAGAGAACTTACCTGTCTCCCAATTTTACCAAAGACAGACCAAAAGGAAATGAAGCAGAATAGAAGCAAAAAGGATTTAGGTGTTGTAAATTGAGTCATAAATGTTTATAAAAGAGGAATTATATTAAGTATTGGGATAGGTTATCAAGAATGGTTATGAAAAATGAAGAAATTTTCAGGGTACAGGAATCCACCATCATAGGCAAGCATATGACGTATGATATTTCTTTACTAAAATATGTACGAAGAATACTATTTTGTTATACAGAAGTATAACCATAATAAAGGGTTTTTTATTACTTTTT
Organism: Dasyprocta punctata; assembly: GCA_004363535.1. Classification (NCBI taxonomy): domain Eukaryota; kingdom Metazoa; phylum Chordata; class Mammalia; order Rodentia; family Dasyproctidae; genus Dasyprocta; species Dasyprocta punctata. The sequence continues at coordinate 60,333 of RJWM01007044.1, read as the reverse complement.
ATATTCCAGTGGCATGATCTTACTTTCAAGTTGCATCACCTTTCTCTATGCTCACCTTCCACAATGTGTAGAACCACAAGGAATTAAATTATAAATAAAACTTTAACTATAGTTCTGGTATTTTGATTTTTTCCTCTTTCTTCTCTGTCACTTACAAAACATTTTAAAATTACATTGAAACATGACTCTGCTGTAGAAGGGATTAATTTTTATTAGATAAGTGCACAGTATTATTGTTGTTGAGTAAAACACTTTTCATTCATTTAAAAAAATTATAAATTCAGTGCTATCATAGGATTATCTGCAAAATACTGTGCTATGTTCTGAATGTGCCTGCTGTCAAAAGGCCTTTCCTATGTCCAACACCTGTGTGTTTCTGAAAATGTATTTCTATGCAAATACAATGCAGGTACAGGGATACACATCTCTAAATCCACAACACGCCCAAGGATTCTTCATTGTGTTCTGTTTATGCATAATTAAGTCCCTTTGCTATTTAGCTTCTTCTGTAAGTTTAACACATACATACAGGGAGAAAAAAGCAAAAACAAAAACAAAACAAACAAAAAAACAAAACAACAACAACAAAAAATGACACCCACCTTTACCAAACAAAATTCCCATACATTCTACATTTAAAGAAAAAATCTTTCATTCGCTCCAAGCATTTTGCAGTGAAATACTCCTATGGTGACTCTGAATGGGCTTTCATTTGGGGAAAGAGGATGTTACAGAGGGGCAATGGCAATTCTCATGCCTTTTCCTAAGCTGTTTTAAAGGAAGTAAAACATGCAGGAAAATGTGCAACAGATTTTATAGCAAAGCATCGCAGTGCTGTTATCAGCTTCCTTGCGGGAAATGGTAATGCGCATTCATATAAACACAATGGGGTTGAACGTCACCTCATATTCCTTCGGCTGCCTCCCAGCACCCAGGCAACTCGCAGGCAAATGTCTATTTGTTCCCCCCACCGCTTTCAGCAACCAAGGCTCCCCAACCCGTACTGGCCCTGCTGCTGCCCGGCAGCTCGATGAGCATTTTAATCTTTTGCAGGCACACACTCACTCCCACTGTCAACAAGCAGGAGCAGAAACTTGTTCAATTTTCATTACTACTTAGAATGAGGGCCTCAAGATGAAGGCACTGGTAGACAGCTTTATTTGAGATTTATTTTGTTCCACTTTTTTTTTTTTGTTTTATTCCATAAACTCATAAGAACACCTGCAATTTTCCTTTTTTTGGTTTTGTTTGTTTTTGCTTTTTTGTGTTTTTGTTTTGGTACCAGGAATTGAACTATGCCATTTGTTTTCAAACAAACATGTTAGTTAAACCAATACAAATAGAAAACAAAATCTGGTCTGGGACTATAGCTTAGCGGTGCAGCACCAGCCTGATAAGTGCAAGGTCCTGAGTTTGATTTCTGGTACAAAACAAAACATAGATCATGGCATAGACACAGTGGTCAGAGGGAAAGAGATGTGGGTACCCAGCTAAAATCCTGATTGGTCTAGGTAGTGAATTCTTAGAGACACTAAAAAACAAACACAAAGTTTTTCATTGGGTTGAGCATTCAGATGTATGTTCCTAAAGCAACAGACTATGGTGAACCTGTTTTGAAACTATGATTCTGTCTACTAGAAATCTACTCCTGGTGCGCCTAATAACAAACAACAATTGAGTGTAAAAAGTAAGCTTGATCACACTGCCTGAATAAAATACCACCTTCCAAATAGTGAAAATAGCAGTGTCTGACCTAACTTTTACTAAGAAATTTAGAGAAATCATATGAAATCAAATAACACATCTCTGTATGACCTATCTTTATAGATAAGATATCTTAATCCAGTTTTATCCTTTTCCAACCTATTTTGCCTAATTCACTCTTAATTCTGATTCACTGATGTATAACCTTCTGCATATGTGTTAAATCACACCATAACTGTTTTTGTTGATCAGTGATCATGTTCTGTGTGTTAATTTTGGGCCATTTCATAGTTGCCTAATTAATTAAGCATTTAACTGAACTGTTACAAATTTCATTGGCACTGAATGTATAAGGCTGAAAACGTCACACTTTTTTCACCTTTAAGGAGATCAGACGTCATTAGAGGACAAATGTATATACATGAACTATTTGCTAAAAGCTGATGATTACTTTATTAGATCTCACTGCAATGTACAGTGACAGTCTAAATGAAGGGATGAGTATTTCTCAAGGCAGAAAATGTAAAAAAAAATTCAGAAAGAATCTATAACCTAATAAGCAACTAAGATAAATGCTGGAGCAGAGTTCAGTATATTGAAGAAGAGGATGAAGTATATACAGAGAGAGAGAACAGAAAACAGCAAGCTCAGAGAACTGTTTTGCTTTATTTTCAAAGGTAGAGACAGAAAAGAAAAATGCAGAAGGAAGAAAGCTGTGTAATAAATCTGTGTAAACTGAGGATGTTGAATAGCAGAGAAACGTTTAGGTTGTGTCCTTTTTGAGAATCAAATACTGAGTGAGTGACTTTCAGTGCTCTTTTTCTCTTTTAAATAATGAGTGTTTCCAAGGTTGTATCACCATCCAGATCACTTCTATGAATAAACTGAATTATCAAAGGCAAAATTTATTCTTTCCCTAAATATCCCTGATCTTCCCTCTTTCTTTAAAAAGTGAAAATTAAGCTAATTTTTACATGAAAGAAAGTCATGCAGGGAAGAAACCACAACTAAGATGATTTGAAAGTTTTTTGAGAAAATGGGGACGACAATTTCTCTTGATGCTGAAGCAATGAAGCTGGTGAAGAGGGACAGCTTTTACGCGGATAAATTTTGGTCTTTGGGACTCTTCAAATGAGAGTAGTGATGGCCTTTGATGTTGGCACCCAGGGATTTCTTTCTAGTTGCCCAACTCAGGGAAGAAATTTGTATGTAACGCATGTTTATGTTTACATTCGGAAGTCAGATTGTCAAGTGACTTTTCTGAATTAAAAAAAAAAAAAACCCACTAAAATATCATGCAAAATTCTTTTTTTAAATTCACTGTCCTTCAAATGAAGAGAAGACTGGAAACCCTGGTGGTAACTAAATACCAAAGCCTACTTTAATACTAAATATTTCAGCCAGATATTTGGCTGGCTAAGGCACAAGGACAGGAAATGGAAGGAAGTAAACAGTGTGAAAGCTGGCCACTCCATGAAATTAGAACCCTAAAGGCCCCACAGTGCACAAAAGAAAACATCAATAAAGTTTGCTTGTCATGATCCTGGTGTTGTGTAGATGGAGAGGGAAAAACAACACAAAACCTTCCTTAAGAATTTATACTTGCAAGCCAGCTTTCGCAAATTTCCCATCTTATTTTTTTTCTTTTGTAAAATGAAAAAAACTGAAACAGGGAATTTAGTTTCCAAAATTCCTGATCTGAAGTGGTAACTGTGCTGCTATACTCTCCTCTTCTATGACTATAAAGAATTATAATTCATAGGTGCAGAATGTTGCTTTTACTCAGGAGCAAAAGTAACATAGATAATATTCAAAGGACATATAATTAAAGAAACGTTAAAAAGTAAACAAAGTATTTGAACACAAACTTTAATAGATGCATTGGTTAGATTAGCCTCTAGTCAAGACCACCACTGACTACATGGAAAATAGACTGGAAAATAAACACTTGCTTTTTTTGTAATTTTGCACAGAAGAAGCCAGACCTAGCAAATGTAAGAGTTAAGAATTATAAAAGATTAAGTGAGAAAAATCTGACATGACTTCAAGTTCTAAGAAGCTATAAACAAATACAAAAGAGGCTAAGTTGGAAGAAAGAATAGTTGAAAATATACCAGATATTTTGAGAAACAGAAATCCTTAGGTCATTGAAGCCCAATGAATCCCAAGCAATATAATTTTTCAAATGCTTTCTGGGATTTTTCCAACATCCTTACATTCATATTATTTAATGAAGCACTAAGCATTCTGAATTTCCAAGTTTTTTCAACTTTGTATGTAAGATCAACAGCAACAAACTTCAAAGTTGAATTTGTCTTTCCAGTGTTAACAGGATAATCCTGCAAATCATTTATAAAAAGATCATACATTTACACAGTGCAGAAAACTGAAAGTAAAATAACGAATGTCACATGAGATCATGAGATTCTGATCAGGAGATCATTAAAATATATCAGAATAGGGAAAGAACTTTTCCAATCCTTGCACAGAGCATATTTTCAATGGTCAGTGGTGGCCTGCTTGTTCCTGCCTGCTTTGTTTGCTAGCCAGATTGAACCTGACAAGATTTTGTCCCATGCAGTTGTATAAAAAATACAGACCTTCATCCTAATCATGCATTATTATGTAAAATTAATGTAAAAAGAATGAACCTCAATAATTATATTCTTGTTCTAAGCAAGTATAAATTTAATGAGGGAAGACAGTGTGGACTTTTTCTCTTGCCATACACCCTAAAAGTGTGATTCAAAAGAAAACCTGATGTAGGTTACATGCTTGTTACTCCAGTAGTTCTGTGTTCTTCAGGCAATTGCTAGATACATTTTATAGGGAAAGCATTAATCTACAAATACTATTTTTTCATTTTTACCATCAATGTGAGAAGGTAAATAAACAATAATTAATTGAATTGTCAATGCATGTTTTAATTAATGGATCTTGAAAATGTATCTTTTGGAATTTCCAAATCTAAAATTAAATAAAATATTATTCAATACCACTTAGCACCTTACACTGTAAAATGTGTCAGTATTTAACAGAGAAGCAATTAACCAAGTTTTATGTGATTGATTATATATATATATATATATATATATATATTCCTTTTTCTTGAAATGCCCAACACCAATTTTGTCATATTCTCTTGGCATCTTGTTTCAGCTATGTTGATTTAGTTTCTGATTTTCTGTATTACATACTTTTATGTTATGCATTTTGTTGCCTATGTTATACCTTATTATTGCATTCTATATTTTATGTGTATCTCAACCTTTGCATATTTTTGAAGTAAACTTTGTGAATTTTCAGATCAGAAATTAGAAATATTACTTTTGACATTCTACAATACCTAGGAAGCAGTATACCTCAGTAAGTACTCAAAGTATTCCTGTTTAAATTTATCTGATTAATAGAATAAGCTTTACTTTGATTATAGATGAATGATAAAAATACCAGATCTAGTTCTATAATTGTGTCATATTTCTTAAACAGGAAATTGCTAGTATTAAGTGCTCACTGTTTTTCTTAGGATAATGTTGGTCGTTTGTATAAAAAAAATTAAAATTACTTTTCCCTCAAGAAATGGACCATTTAAATAAGCAAAATCATCAGTGACATAAATGAGACATGTAAAACATAAGTATAGTATACTTTTAAATCAATAGATACTTGAACATTAAAATGAGCTTCAAAATTTTTTTCAGTTTTACATTTGCCACATATGAACTATTGCTACAAATATTGCCATAATTAAAGCAAATGAGACAGCAAAAGCAATTATTTGGTTCATCAAATGATTGATTATACCAGTTTAAAGTTACCGAATACAGAAATTATAAATTATATAATGAAAGAAGGATGTTAGAGGTGAATAAATCAAGTTCTTTTAGATTTAAGAAACATATTAAAACCTCAGTTTTATCTCTTAGTAGTTACTCTGTTTGGGAAAAGTTGCTTAATTTTCTGGAGTTTCAGTTTTCTTGTCTATAAAATGAATACGTTTCATAGAACTGTTTTAGTTTTTAAATACTATTATAATGAAACTAAAGTTCTTAGTACTGTCCACTGCAGAGCAGATACTCAATAAATTCACGTTAAACAAATTTTCCTTCTCTCTTGAAACACATAGCAATGTAAACATTGTTCTTGCCTTTTCTCTTAGTTTTGTCAATTGCTATGACTTTCACAGATGTCCTCTAAGAAAGCTCATCTGTCAGAACTCACTTTAAAGTTAATGTCCTAAGTAGGCGTAGCCCTTACCACTTTCCCAGCAGACCTCATTGGATGGGAAGTGCTCTGGACTCAAAAGCAGTCAGTACAGTACTGAGATTGTGCAGCAGGGTCAGTAGGAACAAGTAGGCTGAGAAGAATGTATGCTCAGAAGTGAAGGAACTAGAGCATTTGGAGTTTAGTTTTCATGAATTAGAATGGAGAAATATAGGAGACCAAGGAAGCCAGTGATAGCATACATTAACTACAGTTTCTGAGTTATATGAAGGAGTAAGGACAGACAAAGACTAGGTAGGAAGAAACCATCAGTGAGCTGAGAGCAAAAGAGAGACTGAAAACTCAGAGGATATGGTAAAGAACCAAAAAGTAGATGAAGAAGCAAGAAGATTAGGTACACCAGAGAAGCAAAGACTGATGAAACAGTGAAATGAAAACTGGAAATCGGGCTGCCCACAAATGCTTACCATTATAATTCTCCAGCGTGCTGTGAGAATGAAGTTCCTCTGTCTGAGAGTCCCAGCCCTTTTTGCTTAGTTCTCCAATTATAAGGGGGAAGGTGACACATCCTTTCTCCTATCTTCCTTATCTTTGGACTAGACTAAATGGAGTTTTTGGTAATAAATTAATACTTGTAGTTTGACAAAAATGCCTTAGAAACATTTGGGGAGATTGAAGAAGATCTATGTGGAAACAAATGTATTAAACTAACATAGAAATTTCATCATTACACAGATTTCCTCCCACCTCCCATGTGCTCCATGCTTTATCACCTCTCTGCAGTTGCTCATATGGTCCCATATGGAAAATGTCTTTTTTTCAGTGCTCTCCAGCTATTTAAACCCTACCTATTTATAAAATACCAGAAGTCTCCTATCTTTTTGCTCACATTGTCTATATAGACTTGTCCTGACTACATTCTTAAACTGTTTTTCACACTTAATACTACCATATGCTATTATGCCTAAATCTTGCATTGTTAGTTAATGTTTTCTTATTTTACCTGTTCTATGTTTATATCTAATCTACTCCTGCCTCCTAAGAAGTGTTCTTTCAAGAGAAAAACTAGGACAGATGCATTTTGTGAATTCCTCTTATTACCAGCATAGGACATCTCCAGAGTAACAACACAGAAAATCCATGAAGGAAAAAATAATTATCAAATGAATGAGTAAATGATTAAATAAATCAATAAATTTACAGTGATTCAAAATACCTTTTATAATGAGCAATGTAATACCATTTCTGCATCAATTTCATTGAATGATGTTACATTCTCGTTCATACAATGTTAGTAGTTATGTTTATCACCATCAAAAAAGACTTATATAAAAGATCTATTTTAGACACTATATAGTAATAATTGTATCATATAAGACTTCCAATGCATCTGATTATGTTAAAGAGGGTATGCTTACAAGGAATTTACTGCTAGAGGGGGCAGGCTGACAAACTGGGACAGAAAAGAAATTCATATAAACTGAGGTATTGAATCAAAATTGTTTGTTTTCAGATTCTTTTTAATTTCAGGGGAAAAATATCTTTCATCTCCTCTCCACACTTGAACAGCAGGTGGGCAGACTCTGAAATTTTTCAGTAGACTGAGCGTGTGGCTAAGTCACTTGGAAGAAGTTCAAACGTCATGTATATTACTGATGTTGACAACTCTAACTGCAGGACACAGGGGAAACAATCCTAGCTGGGGTACAGCTGGCATTTTCAGGGTATTTTTTAAAATATAAATGTTCTGACACTGATCTAAAACTCTGGTTCCTGAGGGCTTTGGTATGTAACTGCCAAGTAGGAAGCCAGTCATATACAAAGGCAGGGATGGAAGATTTCACTTGAATAAAACAGGGAGCAACTTATATGATTTGCCACTTTTCAAATCAACTGCGGCTTCTTGAGTTGGAAAACACCAAATTTGGTATTCATTGTCTTTCAGTTTTCACTGTTGCCTTTTCCTTTCTAGGGTATAGACAAAGTGAAACGTGTTTCAGGAGCATAACATGTAGTGTTGAAAAGCATTCAGTTGAGTTTAATGTTGCTTTCCTGAGTTTCTTGTAGCATATGTACATGGTGCTTGTATTAGTATGTGGGTGTGTATGTGTGACTACAACTCATTTATAGAGGTACATCAGTTCTCAACTGCCTATAGCAGCCCTGTCCAAAAGTAGTTGACAAGATGTTTGGTCTAAGTATAGGAGTTAGAACATCTGGTAAGACAGTAATGCAGTTGTGAAGTTAACTGACCTTGTTTGTAAGGGCTTTGGGGTATAAAACACCATGTGGCCCATAGTGTTAAAGGAATGGGATTTTTAAAATACATACTTTATTTTACTATATTAATTTTATTATGTTTTTTTTTTTTAAATAAAACAGCCAGGGATACAGTTTTGCAACACAAGTGCCTGCTTGGTAAGCACAAGGTCCTGAATTTGGTTCCTGGTACCAAAAACAAAAACAAAACAAAATAAAAAGATTATTTTTGAACCAAGATAAGAAGGTCCGGGAATGAAGCTTATGGATAAAATACATCATATATCGCAGGCCTGAGGCCCAGGGTTCAACTCACAGCACAAAAGAAAAAAAAAAAAAAAGAAAACAGATGTTTAACAAGCATGAGACCTTCAGTTCAATCGATAGAATCCAAAGAGAAATCAAACAAAAATGTGATTTTTTTCCCAATAGTAATATTGAGATATTAAACAAACTATAGAAATATAATTTTATTCAGGTTGTCTTTGTAAGCAAAATGTTGTACAGTTTTCACTAAGGATGGCCTAGATTAAATCTTGCAATGACTTTAACTGAAGCTGCAGCCTGATGGGTTTTTCAGGTCCAAAACATGAACTGATGCTAGATGAGAATGGCAGAATTTCTCCAAATTGATAAGAACCATGGTCTGAAAGACAAATATCACTCTCTCCTTTGTCTGTCATATTTTTCCTTCCATCTCTTTTTCCTCGAATCATGGTGTTCTGTTTTATCTTTTATCTTATCCACATCATCCACATTTGTGGTTTTATATTTCCTCAAGTTTACATCACGCTTGTTTTCATTAAAAAAAAAAGTGGTGCCAAAAAGTCTTCAGTTAACTTCCAAAAAAGTCTCAATTTAAGTCCAGGAATGGTGCTTGTCAGCTCTTGTGTATTGTACAGTTGTGAGTTGTCCAGAAATGAAGAGTTCCCTGTGAAAAATTAGAGGAGGCAATGGTACAAGAGAAAACAAGAAATGGAGAAGATAAAAATATGAACATTCTAGTGTGGCTTGTAGAGCAGAAGTACTTTTAAAAGTGTGTTATGTGTTCAATGTTTGACACTTCAGATGATCTTATGTGTCATGTGTGGGATGTGAAGTTAAGAGTGCGATTTGCCCACAAAAAGCTAATATAGTGCTGGAGACAGAAAGGTGCACTGTGCCTTCTCTGTTTCATATCACTTTGGAGAATGGAGTATTCCTTCCATTCACTTTTCTAGATATTCTGTTCTTTTCCTCTCTTCTTTTTTGATTTTCCCTAATCAATACCCCTCACTCCAGCCTATTGTCTCTGCTGTTATAATTTGTTTTATGGATATAAACAGCTCATAACTCTCTTTTCTGCCAAAGGGCTGAACACAACTCCGACTTCAGCCTTGGCTGCTGATAGGCCAGAGAGACACTCATGAGAATTCTGAAGACAGTGTTCAGAAACCCTCCTATTGTAGCCATTCCGGAACAAGGCAGCTGGAAGAGGCCTGACATTTTATTCAGGACCAGTTCATTTTAGAGATAAGTCACCTTTCTTAGATAGGGAACCTATTGTAGCTTCCCAGAGACACAGACGTATATAGTTTATTTGACCTGGAGAGTTGTGAGATGTATGCAGGAAATTGAGTTTCAGGGTTTTGCTTCCTTAACAGTGTGATGTTGAGTAGGCCTCAAGTGAAGGTGGGTAGTTCATACATGAATTCAACAATCATGTGAGTGTCGGGCAATGCCTTTTACTGGGCATCATAGAACTGACCAAAGCAGAAAAGCCCATATTTTCCTGGAACTTATTTTTAGTGGAGGAACAGAGCTCTTAGAAATATATGCTAGTAGATAAGGCAAAATCTGGAAATGTACGTGGTAAGAGAAAAGAGAGAGTAATGTGCTAGATTAGTAAATGCTAGATTTTTAATGCAAGCACAAATCACCTGGAGATCTTGTTGGAGTACAGATTCTAAGTCAGTATTCCTGGGATGGAGTTTGAGATTCTGCATTTCTAGCAAACTTCCTCCCAGGCAATGGAGTATTGCTGGCTCCTTAACCATAGTTTTAGTAGAAAGTTCATAGCTATTTTCTAGCTTCTATTTTATATTCTTTGAACATGATAAACATTTCTGATCAGGCTGTGTATACGTGAAGAAAACAGTCATTGGAGATCTATGGAGAGGATAGTCCATGCAGAGGAAGAGTTACTTCAAAGACTGTATGAGAGAAGAGAGCTAGACAGATTGAGGGTATGTAGACAATGGTTTTTTGAGCTATGCAAACATAGTAGTTGTCAAAGGGAATGAGAGAAAAAATCAAAATCATGCCATGACGTCTATGATAAGGAACTCAATTTTATTCTCAGTATTAAGTGAAGCCATTGGAGAGTTCAAGTGGTAATCTCCTTTATGTTTTCTAGGATCAGTCTGGTTAGGTGTGGAGAGCAGTTTACAAAGTAGAAGTAAAAAGGCCAGTCCAGATAAGAAATAATTGGCAGGTACAATTCAGAAGATAGAAATGGAGATTGAAAATATAGATACACTAAGGAAATATTTTGCTTTTGTTTCTATGTTGATGTATTTCCTGTAGGAGGTAAAGGAAAGAAAAGAATTTTAAAAAATTTTCTCTGCTTTGTAGCTAGAGTTTTGTGGTAGGTAGTAGTCACATTTACTTACTTGTCCCAAGAGACTTGTTAGAAGGAGCAGATTTTATAGTTAAATCAAAGATTCTGCTTAAGCTATGTTAAAAAATATAAAAGATGTACATAAGGCAATTTCAGCTTCAAGAGATACATATTGAGAAATAAGAAAGGAAGTAGATAATATTATAGACAATGAAAAATGACCCCAAATCTTAACTTTCATTCTTTCTATATGTTTTAAACTAATGTGTGTGTGTGTCTATGTGTGTCCGTGTGTGTGTGTTTGTATTGGCAGGAGCCAGAGAATACAGACAAGTAGGTTGAGATTGTATGTCCATGGGGTAAAGATAAAGGCTTTGAATATGTATTGAAAAAACTAAGGGAAAAAAAGCAGGGAAAAATGGGTACTAGTCAGTGGAATAGAAAAGTTCTGTGAGGCCACTCGCAAGTGGTTGTGCATACACTCATACACAAAGTACATTTGATGTGATGATTAGAGACAATGGGTATAAAAGATAAGGCATATTGAGCCACAAATTGAACATCCATATAACTAAAAATGTAGTAGTAGAAGCAGGATTCACACAAAATAGTTTTGACTCTAGAGTGTCATCTTTTGCACTCTACCATTCTGCTTTCTGATCACACCAGTAACCTTTCATATCAAATGGAAGAGTGAGGTTCAGCCAAGATACATAAGGTGTATAAGCATAATTCCATTAATTTACACCAAAATATAGTCTGAAGAAGAACCAGAAGGGAAGGAAGAAAGGAAGGAGTGAAGGAAAGAAGAAAAGCAAGGATGGAGGGAGAAAGCAAGGAAGCAAGGAAGGAGGGAAGAAAAAAAGGAAGGAAAGAAGGAATGGAGGAAGGAAGGAAGGAAGAATGGTTGGAGGGAGAAGGAGAGAGGGAGGAATAGAGGGACAGAGGAAGGAAGAGGGGTGCAAGGGAGAGAAATGAATAACATTTTGTGTCTAAATTGTGCATAACTGTACATAATCACTTAATTCTGTAAGTTCAGTAAGTATATTTCTTTATAAATTCTCTCAATTTCTTCCCTTTCCAGTAAAAACCCATTGTCATGTCCTTATTTTTGCTATTTTCCGAATCTTTTTTACAACTGATGGATCCACCTCATTTTAGAATAATAAAAAATCTTTTTACTTTTAATTATTTAATTCCTATATTTTAAAACTACAAAAATTGCCATACATATTTTGAGGAAAATTAAAAGATAATTGTTTTGAACTGGAAGATGCCTTCCCCATTGGAAAATGAATCTTTTTATCACTAATATGCATCTATCTCAAAACAAGTCTTTTTCCATGACTCTCCCTGCTTCCTTGTTCATACTTATTTCCATATTGTATTTCTCTTAATATATATTTTCTGTCAAGAGCTCCTTTCTAATTGCCATCTAGAAATTCAGCTTCTACTTTTATTAAAACCCCCACTTTGATACTTCTTTCACAGGAACCAGGTCAAAATACTTTTTTGTTCTGGAATACATACAACACAGTGTCTCTGCCATGTGGCAAGCTAATAACTTCAGGTTTCTCTTACTTTCACCAAATATACATTCTGCAAGCAGTTATTTGTTACGTATTTAATGCCAAGTGCCACAATAAGGCGAAAAAGGACACAAAACCCACTGTTGTCTCTGAAATGCTGGAGAATTTCTGTCACTGATGCTGAGATAAAAAAAGCTGTATTAACTCTAAATGTCTAAATGCTGAAATGCATACTACATAGCATCAATGGTACCAATGTATAGGATAGAAAGAAAATATACAAGTCAGCTGAGAAGGTGAGATCAGAGAAATCCCCCACCCCCACCCCAGGTTTCTCAGAGACTCCCAAGTATCTCATCTTATCCGCCTGTTGATTAGCGAGGTGTCTCTAGGTACATTCATGTGGAAAGCTGGATATGTTTGACATTAAGTCAATGATTCTTTTTGACGTGGCTTTAATAGTACTGAAGAAGTGGTTGTAAGATGATACCTCTTAATGGGATATAGATATAAGCAACTTGCTTTTTATGAAAACGGTCAATGGTTTTGATGGATAGTGTAGGGAAGATAATTTCCTTAGTATGGTAGGATACAGCTTGCATGATTCATGAAAGCCTCTCTCTCTCTGTCTCTCCCTCTCCCTCTCTCTTCCCCCCTCTATATGTATGTGCGTGTATACACATGTGCATGCACGCCTCTGTTTGTAATCACCCCAGAAGGAGAAAAGGAGCAGTCCTGCCAACTCTCTTTCACTACTACTTCATTTCAAGTAAGGAAAAGGTGATATCCCACAGTGAGCTGCTCAACAATCGATGGTGACCTCTAGCTTGCCAAGGCCTTTCGAATTCGATGATTATATATGGAGTGATATTTTTTTTATGAAGTAAGTGGATATGTGCCATCCAAAGGGACATACACAAGCAGTCAAGGAGCAAAGGTCAAGCAGCAGAGACTGGAGGAGCAAAGGCAGCCCAGCTGAACTCAAGGTCACATCCGCATGTGTCTACATGTTACTTGCAGGTCAAATAATAAAGGACCAGAGTCAGCTCTGCAGAATTACACTTCACTGAGAGATCACGAGCAAGCACAATGAAGGGTGCCCTGTGGGCAGAGGGGTATTTTGGTAAGCACAGCCCAGTGGCCTCACAATGACCTGGAAATGCTGGTTAATCATGAGGGAGACAGAGTACATTGTGCACACCTCTCAATAGTGCCCACTGCAGGGTAAAGGGTCTCAGAAGAAATTTCTTGGTCACAGTTTTCTATGCCTGCACCTTAGTGAATCTTATTTTTTAGGTCAAAAGAAGAAATAAAGAAGAGTAAAGAGAAAGAGAGGTGCACAGTGAGAGGGAAAGAGAGTGGGGTGACAGAGGAGAAGGTATAAGTTAAAAATGAGAACAGAATTAACACATGGTATCACAAAGTCAAAACGTCTCTCTGTCTGCCTTTCCCACTGGACTAGGTCCCTGTCAGAAGCCTCTTAAAGACTGCTACACCAGTGGAATCTGCTGAAAGAATGTGTGCTCTGTTTCACATACTGCCCTTGGTCTTATTTCTAGCCATTCTAGTCTTGGTTTTACAGAACCATTGATTTTGGAAAGATTTGGCTAGTTAATCTTTTCATTATCCTTTCTGTTACAAGAGACCCACTCCTCCATTTGAAGTTAAATCCCCTATCTCTTGATCTATTTATTAGACCTGATCATTTTGCAGGGGTGGGGGGGGTTGTTGGAAATTGAACCTTATGCTTTCAATCTTGTTTTGGTCCAACACACTTTCTCTAAAACTGAGTTTTACTTGACACCTAATGCCTAATTCCTTTCCAGTTGTATTTAAATATACTTTGGTCCTCATATTATTAAAAACAAACAAAATATCCCCAAACTTACAAGGTCTTTGTCTCTCTACTCCATGGCTTCTTCAGAGTATAACCACATTTTTGAGAAGAGTACTAGACTTGCTTTTCTTTTCAGTTTAGTCTTTAAACCATTGTCTTTGCACCCTACTCATAACATTTCATGAAGTAACCCTTCCCAAGAATACTAATGGCATGCTGTTTACCTGTGTTCTGATCATTTTCTTCTCTAACATCTTTGATAGTCATTCAGCCTTAGAAGTCTGCTGTATCCTTGACTTCCATAATGTCATGCTACTTCTGTCTCTCAATATTACTTTTTCTCAGTTTGCTTTGACACCGGTTCTTCCACATAGCCTACATTATACATAGCCTACAAATGCTGACACTTCTCAGAATCCCAAACCTTTCTTTCTGGACCTCACCCTTCTATAGATCTTAGCTTGAAAACCATTGCCACTGAAGACCTTCAAAGGCCTCTAGGAGTTGGTTTGTATCTCCTGTAATGTAATCTTGCAAAGTACCTAAAGCTTATTTCCTGTTTGCCTTTATACCAAAGCTTGCCATAATCAATTTACAGGGGTGCAACTCTATGATACTTTGGTAACCAGGATTGAATTAACTTTAATCTTGTAATTACAGTGCTTAACTCTGTGCCTATTGAAAGTATGACTTTGCTTATTTTGATTGTAACTAAAGAAACTGGTTTGTTGAAAAATTTTATACAATATTGTGCAATATGGAATCCTTGAAAACCAATACAGTAGAGAGTTCAGTTGGGCTGGTAAACTTAAAAGCAGTGTAAGCATACTGTTTTAAATGACCAAGATTTCATACTGTCATTGGGAATATTTTGTGATCCTGGATAAACCACTCACATACAGATGTTTCTTCTGTTTTTCCAAATTAAATATTCAGATAATTAAACTGTTGGACCCAATTGTTCTGAAAAGTTTTAGGAAACAGGCTAATAAACAAAACATATTATTTCCACATATAGTCATTTTTAGAGCTGTAAGGTAATTATATATTTCTGGCAATAAAGAAAAAGTATATGTCTGGATGTGTAGATTCTTAGGTATATCTAATTGTAGATCCATTGGTTGATATTTAAATTATAGAAATCAGTAAATACACACTGAAATAGAGCATATATAATGTTTTGCTGTACAACAGAGAAATCAAAAAAATGTAAAACTTTTTCTTTTATATCAGTAGTAACAGTTAAATGTCATTGAGCAAATTGTAATATTGATAAAAATGATAATAAATAATATTTATTTGAATTTTCACTAAAATTTCACTCAAAATACTTTGTCTTTCATTTCAAGAATCTAACTCAATGATATCCTACTTTGCTGAAAAAAAATTGGCACATTTTCTTTAAGAAATGTACTGTAAACAAGAATTAAATATTTGGAAATATTTTTCCTTTATCAACAGCATAATGTAGTAGCAATTTTCTAAATATACATCTTGGATAATAAAATTGTTTTCCTTCACAAAAGAGATTGTTGATTCATCCATTCATGAATACTTTCAATTTTTCTTGCAAGGAACCAAAAATTCATAGAAACACAGAATCTTTAAGCTAGAAAGGGCCTGGTTATTGTAGAGTCCAAATATCTCATTTTACACTTGAGAGAACCAAAAACTGATTTCCCAGTCTCAACAAAGGGAACTAGGAAAGTTTCTTTTAAGTCGCTTTGCCCCCAGATAACTCTATTCCACTTCTCTACAACCACAGATAGACTTTTTCACCTTTTCTGAAATCCTGTTTTGTGCACACCACCAAGCAAACACTAAGCCTTGCCAGACCCATGTGAGTACAATTCCATACGTGTCTCTACTCTCCGTTGGTGCAACTTGCAATGCACTCGTGGCTGGAATATTTCTTCTTCTTCACTTTTATGTTCTCTAATTCAAGACTCATTTGAAGGGTTGTTTCTACCAAGAAGATCTTGACCTGATGGCTGGGATAAGTTACCTTTTCATGTAGCTAAAGATAATACTTTGGTTTTATTACTATCATGGTCTGTATGTTATTGCATTTAATTGTGGCCTGAACTTACTGCCCCCATTCTCCAGGCCCTAACATAGTGCTGGTGAATCCCAAGGAATATTTGCTGCTTATGCAGAGAAGCTCATGAACAGCAGCCCAATACTCTTACATTCTCAAACTGCAGTTTGAACAGAAATGGGTAATTCTCATGGGGAAGCTTCAGGACAAACATGATAAAAGCAGGCTTTGACTGATGGCAGCGTATTCTTCCCAGGATGCTGAACTGAGCTCACTGAAGACCAAAACTACTTGCCAGGACTTATGCACTGAGAACTGGCTGCTTGACTGCCTCTCTCAAATGTCTTTTAAGATGGGAGCTCAGCTTGGGAAATTCTTAAACCTTGGCTTTGTCAGGGCCTTTGAAAAGCACTTCTTGCTCCATGCTAGTGACCAAGCCTCTGTCAATTTCTTTGAGAAAAAAGTTACACGACCCACTGGACAAAACGATGTATAATATGAATAATAAATTTCTCAAGGGCTTCAATCTGTGTTATTTACTAGACAACCATAATTTGTAATGTTTACTTAAACACTGGCTCTCAGTGAAACACTTAGAAACACTTAGCATCTTGTCTCTGAGAAGTTTGCATCTGAAAATTGGATGCTTGAATTTATTGCACGGAAAGGCTTTTAATAGGCTGCTACCCCATCTACCACCAAGACCAGCAAAGTCACATTTTCAGCCATAATGGGACAGAAACATCTGAAAAATGCTCTGGTGAAAGCAGCCACCATCACTGTTGTTGGAGTTAGACAATGTCTGCCAGAAACCAATACCTGGTAGAGTAGGAGTCCTCACTACAACTGCAAGAGAAAACTTCACACATCTTATTTATAAGCAAGGAAGTCCCTTCTGGAATACTTTCTTTAACCTCTAGAGTATTATATATTTTTTTCACCATCTGATACACTTTACTGGTTGCTTTAACATTTAAAATGAATTAAGTGCTATTAAACCCCATTTTTAGGTAGTTTCATCAGTACAGCCTAAGGGGATATAAAGCAAGGAGATTTCTCTGGCAGAAATCCAGATACTAATGGTGTTAAAATGCCTTCTTATTGCATTTAAGTCAGTAGTTAGGTCAAGTAGACAAACATATTTTAGAATATGTTTAAATAAGCACTCCATTTAGTGCTTCTTTTCAACTCAAACATTTTCTCTTCCTTATTCTCTTTTCCGTCTAGTACAGAAGGTGACACAGTTATGGACATATTGGCTTTTTTGCCTGTACAAATTGAATTTTTGAGTTAAACTCTGAGAACCTGAGACTAATGGCATTAATGGTGCTCATGAGGAAGACATCAGGAGATTCCACCGAACATTTCAGAGGAGACAAAGAATGAGAAGGGAAGAAAATCCTTATTGTGTAGGATCATAAACATCAAGGTGACATATGTCCCTGAAGATTTGATCGTATTTAATTTGCTTAAAGTAAGAAAACTTACCACCAATTGTGCACATAAATTTATGTTTTGTCTAGTCTGTGAAGAAAATGAATCTAAAAATTTATTTATGACTAATATGGTTTTGACACACAGTCATGTAACTAAAGTAATTAATAAGGACAGTGGCATTTTAATTATAATCACCTAACCATAAAAGAAATTGGGTTATATATATTTGCAGAGTGGAGAAATACTGAAAACAAGAGCAAGAAATAAAAGGCATAAGGAAATATTTTAAAAGCTCAGTCATTCTAAGTTATGTTGCAAACAGGATGGTTAGTGAATGGAATAAAAGCAAAGGAATTCTTAGAACAAACAAATTACACTCAGAAAAACTATTTATAAACATGTAGTGGAATATTTGACAAGAAATAGTGAATGTGAGAATTGGGTATGATTTTTGCAAAATGCCTATGTGTCATATGAAGCAAAAGTCCATTTCAAATACTTCTTTTACATGTTCCTGTGCCTCTGTCACTGTAGTGAACTAACAATGGGAACTAAATAAGTGATTGATCAGTGTGGATGGGGGCTGGTTTGATGAATGAATGGAATGATAGTGGGATGAGAACAAAGAGGGCTGGGAAGGAATCTGCCAAAGTAATATTCACTATAAAATCCAGGGCAAATTGTATGATTTGAAAAGCAATCAAAGTTATTATTTCAAGATAAGCTGCCAATGACACATTGTGTGTTTCATAGATACTAAAATTAACATTCTGCAAGGGAAAATTGCTTTACAGGTATTGCTCATTGATAGGTCTTTGTGAACAACTATTTGGGTGTCTTTTGAATCCCTACTAATGATATATCCTACTAGTAGAGAAATATTTTGGAGGTCAAAATATGACACAGTTTTGAGGTGGATGACTAATTTCAAGGCCTATATATTTGCGTGAAACTGATACATTGGATCACACAATTGTTTAAGAATATATGCACAGAATATCAGAGGTGGAAAATATTGTTGTGCCTTGTTCATACCAAATATTTTGACCCTAGAATGAGTATTCTCTCTCCCTTAACTGTGTCATATCCTTTGTCACTCAAATCTTTCTTTACCTTTGTTGTTTTCATTATTTTTCCAGGCTTTCCTCATGCCATACTGTCCTTCCTTCCACATCTGCCTCTCCTGTCCTCATTGACATGATATTTTCCTTTGGCTTACTTTTTGATAGTAGCTGGTGATCATGTTTAAATTTCCTCTGTTCTCTGTGTGCCTGAATGTTGATTTACAGTGCTTGCAGCATATTGCCTAATGGTTAGGAGAAAGTAAGTAATATATACTCGTTTACTTGATTATAAGAATTCAATTTATTTTTTTTATTTTTCATTAGAATATAAAACACTTAGCATTTGCTACATACAAGTAAATTAACACATTTGTGCAATCGATTCTTAGCAGCTTATTGAGTTAGCATATGCATGGAACTCTGATGTATGTCCACCACTTCTAAAATTCACAGAGTTCTTGGTACTATTTTTATGTATTCCAGTGCACGTCACTTGTGAAATTAAGCCAGTTATTCAAAATTGTACAGAAACAACTTGAGAAATACAAAAAGCAGATAGAAAAGGTCAGCTCTGGTTTCTAGATCTATTCCAGAAAAGTGGTCAACAGATTCGATCTACACATTTTCACACAACAGCTAACATATATTTAAGCTATTTTCAGTGGGGCCACATGGACATTTAGCAGTTTAATTCTCTTGCAGAAGTAAAAACTTCAACATGCAAAGAATTCATTTCTTTACCATTACCATAATATTCAATTGGACTAAATTATCTTGTAACAGCATTTGATCGAGAAGCTACTGAATCTGGCTTCATTTACTTTAAGGTTAGTAAAGTCACAGTTTAAATTGCTTAAGAGTTGGCGGCATCAAAGTTACTTCTTCCTTTATTAACTTTTTTACTTGTAAAGTGTTGAAAACTGGCACAAGATCAGTATGAAAGAAATACTCCCGGTCATCATCTCTACTTTGGTAAGGTCACAAGACAAGGATGTAAAAATAAAAATACAAGTCAAATCTTCAAGACTTTTTTTTTTAACTTTAAGTCAGTTAATCCTCCAAGAAAATCCTAAATCATTTTACAAAATGGAATAGAAAATCGGGATTGCATTATGTACTTTAGGAAACCATTATCACAGACATTCTCATTTTGATTCAAAGCGAATTAAGGTGAATGCCCTAAAGGACTAGACAAAAATTATTCTCCTCTCAATAAGACTTTGACATTCTGGAACCAGACATAAAACTGTTTACTTTCAAGAGATAGGAGAATTTTGAATCCTTGTTAAGCAAAAGAATTCAGGCCTACTGAGGATTCTACTGATGGTGGTAGAAATCACAAAATCAGTGTTAGGGGAATTTTGACACACGGTAAGGATATCTTCTGTGGACCAGATCTAAGAGTAAGTAGGGAACAGAGGCCAAGAAGTTAAGAAATTCATGGAAGTATTAGAAGACAAGACAGCAAATAAATAGGCAAGTTATTCTAGAGGGACTGGAAAATCTGCATCCTTCATCTGGTGATAAAGTCAACTACGATGTGAATTAAATAAATCTTTTTCAAGTCAGAATGAACTGCTAGGCATAAATGGTCAGAAAGCCAAGGTAACATAAGTGTGTGTTTGTGTGTGTGTGTGTGTGTGTGTGTGTGTGTGTAGAGTCTAACAAGAAGTTGTGGTCAAGAATAGAGCATTGAAAAATATACCGCAGGACCCAAATTTGACTAAAAATCACTTCATCTGAGTTTCCTTCACTATCTTCCAGGCAATCATGAGATATTGTTTGTTGTGCAGCATTTTCAAATATTTAAAAATAAACAATACAAGCTAATATTACCAATCATAAACCATCCTCATAGTTCAACTGTGCAGCACAACCCGGGCATTTAAAATAGTCACCTTCATAAAGAAATAGGCCCTCGCCTATTGAGAGATGGATAAGGAATTGTGGATCATGATGTGTACAAGCAGTAAGACACTAAAAAGATTTTGTTCAAGAGGGGCAGGCCAGAAGCCTTCATGTGAATACTCCAGGACTTTTATTTCCTGCACAGAATGTGGAGGATAGTAATTTTGAAGGCGCCATCAGAAAGACCCCTAACTGAGCCAAACCACATTTGTCTATTTTTGGACAATAAAGGGTTGAACTCCCTTTCCTTGGATTTAAAAGTTGGGTTTCACAGAGTGCAGCTATTTCAAAACTGCAGCTGGCAGACCCTGGAATTGATACAGTATAATAACACTGTGCTTCGGAACTGGGAGTTCCTAGAGATGGAAATGGTACCATAGTACTCTTCAATGAGAAGCTTGAAGATGATTTTAGTAATGCTGAGCTCAACTGCTCAGTGACAAAGGTGGTCCCCAGCTGTCCTTTTTTGCAAGGTTTAAATGCATGAGTGTACACTCCATAGGCTACAGAAAATAACACATCCTGCCTGGTTTGGAAAAGTATAAAATACACAATCACAATCTATTAATAGGAAAGGCTGAATGACAGCTAATGTCCTAAAGATAGAAATGTTATCCAGTAAAAATGAACCATCACACAGAGCTTCTTAAACAAATTGTGTTACTGTATATATTTTCATGTGTCGCTTGTTAAACTGATAATTTTATATATGGTCTTTAGGATTTTGGTACTAGAAAATACTTCAGTGAAAATAAGATGGCTTGGCTTTGACTTGCTATCCTGTCGTTGAAACTTCTAAAATTAAATCTACATGTTAAATAGAAAGACATTTATTTAAGGAAAAATAGTGCTCTCAAAATTTTGAAGTGCCCTAGGGCTCATTCCTGGGATCCTTTATGTCCTCTCCTTGGGTAATCTAATCTACTTCCATGGCCTCAAATTCATCTATATGATAATGACTCCCAAACTGTATCTCTAGCCTTGACCTCTCCCCCCATCTACAGAAGAGTATCTCTAAGGAATGTCCAGTATGCATCTCAAATTTATCATATTCAAAACAGAATTCTTTGCTATCTTCCCCATTCCTTACTCTCAATCTTTTCTTTCCTCTATTTGTCTAATCTCCACTGCTTAATTACTTCACCAGGCTGATAACCTTACTGCTCAAGTCAAATAAAAAGTCTTCCCTTATTCTTCTCTTTCCTTCTCCTGGACACAAAACTGTGTAGTAGAACCTGCTGACTCCCATATAAACATACCCCAGACCTGTCTCTTGATCTCTGCCTCTGCCAATGTTATGTGTCCACTGTCATCTGCCTCCTGACTAATCTCCCAGCTCTTTCTTGGTCTATTTTTTCATACAATTTCCCAAGTAGTCTAAAAAAGTAGTCTGTTGCTTAAAACCTTAATATCTTCTCATTGTATTTACAGTAACATCTAAATTTCTTACCCTGGCATGGAAAACCCCAGATAACCTGATCCTAGTCTCCTTCTACTTATCTAATATCCTTTGTCCTGGATCAAAATACAAAGGCCATCGAGCAGTCTATTTCTGGAACATGCTGGTTTTGCTCTCCACCTACAGACACATGACACCTAAAGTTTAATCTTTCAAGAATATTTTTCCCTCTAATTTTATGTAGTTTTTTTTTTTTTCATTTAGGACTTCTCCAATTTAATTTCCTACAGGGTATTTATCAGTAAGTTGTAACTTCCAGTTGAACAGAGTCATTACCTTTACTGTTCTCTGTTGAATGTTCAGTAATTCATACATAAAGACTAGTTGGCTCTTTCTTTGCTGATTGAGCTTTATGTTAAAAAGTCTAAGCATAACTGTTAAGAAGTTTTAAAATGATGCTATATTTGATCAGAATGTAGGAAAAGCAGAGGTAAGCAGGTCTTTGCTAAAATTTTACCTTTGCTCTTCAATCATAGTGTCAATTTGGGGGAAATTTTAACCTTTCTGAATTTCAGTTTCCTCCTGTAAAAACTGATATGAAAATACGTAAGTCACAGGAGTGTCATAAAGTACCAAAGCAGTTCTTCAGACAAGATAGAATCTACATTCTAATCAATTATCTTCCCAAGTTTCTTTCTTCTTACTCATTGTATACATTTCTTTTCAAATACCAAGATTTTAATTTTTCTGAATTGTGACTAATAATTTAGTATTTGAAAGTCATTCTGTAAGCAAATTAAAGGAGGACTCCCACAGAAGGGTAGTGCATTATATCTTTTCACCATTTTTTTGGGAATATTCCAGTTCCACTACATCACCACCACAGACTATGTTTCTTAGCAAGGAAACTTAAAACTGAAGTAAAACCTAAGAGAGGAAAGAATTTTTACATTTATATTTATTTTCCACCAGGAGCACAGAATGGATAAAAATTTTATATAATCACACAACTTATCTCTAAGAAATCATATTGTTTTTCGCCCAATGAGGAAGAGCATTTTTGTAACATTTATACTTTGCCTTGTGTAATAATTTCTGTTTTTAACCATTCAAGTCTCTCCAAACCATGCTATGTATTCCATTTACAAGGTTTGTATATTAATCCTTCAGTCCTAGGATTCATTTGCTGAATCTTTAGACTCATACTTAAAATGATATTAAAATTAAAGCATTTCAGTTCTATCAGAGAATTATCTTTTAAAAGGCAAAACAGTGTTGAATCTAAAATAAGAAATAAAAATTCAATAGGTAGAAACAAAAACCCATTTTTCATATACATACATAATCTATGGGTTAGGTGACAGAACTCACTAACGATACATTGGTGAGTAGAATCAAGTTCTACCAATTCTCATTTAATATTTTTAATCACCTACCATGGGCTAATCTGCACTTACGAAATATACAATTGCTGCATATGTGTGAGTAACCATGAAGGGTTTATAGACTTTTCTTGGCCCAGTCTCTAAGACTCAAGCATGCTGCTCTTGGTGTTGAAAGAAGAGAAGGAAGATGAATAGAGAGTATCCTACTTAGCGAGCAATGGCAGTTGGAGGATGAAAAACTTACAATGTATATGCAATAATAGAGGAGATAACACCACTCAGTTAACTGAGGTCAACTATTTAATTTATTATGAAACATTTTTATCAATAATAATGTTTAGTGTACCAGGTCAGTAAATATTTATGAAGCAAAAATATCATTCATACAGTGCTTATATCTCATAAACTATTAATAAATATTGGTTAAAATTGTTCTTGTTTCTGTTTATCCCTTACAGTATATAAAACTTTATAAAACTTTTTCCCCATTCAGTTGTCTCAACTTTCCATAGAGTAGCTAATACTATTATTTTATTAGTAGTAGTACTATTATTATTGCTATGGCTTGAATTTTAAATGTTCCCCAAGAATCATAGATTGTAAGACTTGGTCATCAGTCTGTTGCTAGTGGGAGACAGTGAAAGTTTAAGAAGTCAGGTCACTGATATGCTCCTGCAGGGGATATTGGGACTTCAATCCCTCCTCTCTCTGATTCCTATATCATAAGATGAGTAGCTTTACTATATCACATGCTTCCTGCATTAAACTTCTACCTTAGATCCAAAGTGATGAGGCCAAGTGACCATGGATGGAAACACCTGAAACTGTGTGCCAAAATAAGTATTTCCTTCCTTTAAATTACCTCAGGTGTTTTGATGCAGTGACAGAAAGTTTACCATAGTTGTTATTATCATCATTAACATTTTAAAGGGGGAAAAAAAAGCAAGGTAAGGCCAAATACCACATCTGCTACTCTAAACAAGTATGTGTTGGGCAATGCTTAGTCACTTTTTGTGTTGTGTATGTGTATGTGCACTCAGTTCAATGTTTTCCTCTACTACTCTTAAACAAAACGTCACATAATACCCAAAATGAAGTGCTCTACAATTAGGAATACTAGTTTATAGCAGAACAGATTGCTTGGTGCTTTTCCCACAGTAGTCTTTATATACTGAGCCCAAATTTGCATTCTAATAACTTCTATCAATGTATATTAAATTCTCTGTTGAGCTCAAAAAATCATGTCGAGCTACATTCTCTATGAGTGAAATGTCATCACATGTCTCCTTCTCTTCTTTAGGTTAAACATTCATCCTTTTAACAATGCTAAGTCTGGTGTACCTTGCATTTCACTGTCTGCTTATTTTTTTCTCTGTGCACTTTTATATATCAATATCCATTTTTAAATGCAGAATTTTATTAAATCCCTAGGTCCTAATCTAGACAGTGCAGAGCATAGTGGGACTGTCAGTTTCCTCTGTCTTCCACCTATAGAAATCTTATATCACTTTCAAATTTCAGCCCGCATTTTCATTGCTTTGATAGAAACAGTATCTTCATTCAGCTGAAGAATAAATATAACAATTTTTACATTCATTCATGTAAGGCAACAAGTTTATTTCCTACCATATATGGAGGTGTGGTGTACTTGGTAAAGAAAAAAATCAAATGTCTTTCCTGTGCTCGTTGGTCATATAAAAGCCAAGAATACATGTATACCAATCTATGAATAATTAGAAGTTCTATAAAGTTAAAATGTAGAGTAATAGGAGAGTGTACGATAGCTCAAAAATTCTGAAGCATTTATGTGAACATTTGTAAGTGTTTTACTGCCTAGCAGACAGGGAGAGATTATAAGGGTAGCATGAGTGTTTTGTACAAAGCAAACACAAGATCCAAAACCTCTCAGACAGGAAATTGTTTGACTTTTGAAGAAATAAGTAAAATGCAGAATCTTGGTGTGGTATGGAAAGAGTAGAATGATGGGTGAAGAGGCATGATAATGATCAACTTCTCATGACATGATGCATTTTGCCTTCTGCATGAATCATATGTTTCCTACAGGAACATATCATCATTCAAGTTAGTGATCATGCTTTATCTTCAGAGCCCTCACAGTTTCTGGCAAGGCATAGCCAAAAGCGAATGCACCAATGGATTTGGGTTCTCTTGAAAGGAATAAATATCCCTAACTATCCCTTGTAGCTGTATGTGACATATGGTTCTGAAAATTAATCCTTGGGTCACTACCACACTGATAAGAATATTGAACACAGACTCTCAAATATAAAGCTGTGTATCCAGTCAAATGAAATGTCTTAGACTGACAGTCACTTATCAATGAGCATTTTTTGGATATTGTTGTTCAAGCAATCTATTCATTTTATGTATTTAAAAAATTGTAAAGAATTTTTCATTTGCAATGCTGAAAAAAAAAACTAAGCAAGATTTCTCTCTTGGTCTTTTAGATATTTAAAAACATTTCCATGAAAAAACCATGATAGAAGTTAAAATTTTGAATAAATAGGTCCAACAGAGGTAAACTGATTTTCTAGTATGTAGCTTTTCAAAATCAAAACAATACACTGTTCCCTTCTTAGAACATCTGTAATTCCCTGTTGCTTTCCACTGATTTTTGGAGCATAGTTTGATAAATGTTACAAAAATATAAACCCTTCAAAAAAACATCTGTTACGTTGAGAATGTAAACTTCTTTCTGCCAGTTATTAAGGGAGAGGGTAAACTAATATATAAAATGTTGGTCTGAGGAATATTGTAGATAAAAATTGTTAGAGAAATTCAGGAAGAGAAAAGGTGTAAGGATGCAAAAATATTAACTTTGAGGTACTTTTCACGAAAGAGTGTTAGAATATGAAACTTGCCTATGGTCCTACAGAATTTCAGTAAGACATATCTAGCATCATTCCTAAACCAGGAACTATAGTTGCTAAAATTAAAGACAGTTTTCTCTATGCCTAAACTTTTTCAAAGTGACCAAGAGAGCGAACACTGAGAAACACGGACCTCTTGGTAACAAATATCATGGCTCGAAAACTGAGACTGATATAGGTTGTAAGTCTTTAAGAATCAGTAGGTGTGGATTGGTCCATTCTGTGATATAATTTGAAATCCCTTGGCTACAACCATTTATTCTACCAGTAGAAGTTCATCCACTTTGATATAAAATGCATTTTTGTCTTTCGAGGAGATCTTCATGATTTCAGTAAATGATAATTTTGATTTGTTCCACAAATTCAGAACAAGCATTCACTTCCATTTTTGATTTTCACTTGGTCAAACAAACTGAAACCCCAAAAAGGGATTTTATTTTTGTTAAATAATTCCTTTCAATAATTTCTTAAGAATATGGGAATATATCTACTTAAATATCTCAGTTCTCTTCCCAACGGTCAATCAAAATTGGATTAATTGTACATTTGCTTGTTAGTTTATGGTTCAAAATATCACACTATAGAATACGACTGCCTAATTTAATGAAATTTTTCCTGATGTTTGCCAGACACATTTATAACTCAAGTGTTGCCAAGTCTGTGGAATTTCTTTGAATTGGACTATATTTGCCCTTGCTTCCTGCCTGATTCTCCTCTCTCCTTTCTTCCACTTCCTTCCTTTGTTTCCTGTTTCCTTTCTTTCTACCATATGACCTAAAATTTAACCATTGAGTAACTGAAGAAAAATAAGTAATTCATGAGAATTTTAGGATCTTCACTGGGACTAAAGTATCAGTTTAAGTTACTCAAAATTACCTTTGAGTAATTTTATTTTGGAAACTTTTTGACTTTCTTGTTCATGAGTGGAGGATAAGGACATTCTGGTCTTCATTTCCAGAATGCACCAGCTCATTATCAGAATCATCTATTTGTTCCCCTCATCAGTGAGCATAAAGATTTGCTACACTTCGCAACAGAATGGAAGCTGTTGATCACTAACATCCTCTAAGAACACCTAGCAACCCCTGCTATATATGGACACTGCTTAAAAAAAGGACATCCCAGGGTTTCTTATCTGTCCAGTGCAGGTCTGTGCTATACTTCATATATGATTTTCACCTCTGAAACTCATATTGAAATGTAATCCCCATTCCAGAAATTATGAGGGCTGAAATTGCATCTAACTATGGTACTTAGAGGTGAGCCTTATAGGTGATTATTAGGATCAGTTAAGATTGTCAGAGTGGAGCACCCATGACTGAATACTCGTGACTTTATAAGAAGAGAAATAGAGACCGGCACAAACACACAATTTGTTCCTCACCACGTGATGCCTTATGCTAACTTGGGACTTTGTTAGCCATGAAGGTCTTCACAGACGTGACTATTGACCTGAGACCAGCACCATGAGCCAAAATAAACTTTGTTACAATTTAGGCAGACTATGGTACTACGTTATTATCTTTTGCCACTATATGGAGGTGAGAGGGTCATGGTTTAGAAGAAGAGAGGAGAAACTACGATTTAAACTGTGACAGGAAGACTCCAAGGCACCAATTTATATCTGAGGTAGTGCTGAAGATCCACAAGAGATTATAAATTATGGGTTTATTTTATCTTCTAATTTCTAAAAATATTTTTCTTATAAAGATTTGAAGCATTATTTACACAAGAACAAGAACAATCCTATTAAATGGTAAATTATTCACTCATGGTTACTTTTTACTTATTTCTCAATACTCACTTTGAAATACAGAGATACAATATTTCTTAGATCACATATGGATTTTTATTTTATGTATTTACCTATTTATCAATTTATTCATTTATCTTGGATATTGGGTCATGAACTCAGGGTCTTACCCTGCATACACTACCAAGTGCTCTACCACTGAGCTGTATCCACAGTGTAAGACTTAGATTTTTATAACACCAAAAGATCTTCCCAGTCAGGAGTGCAAAATATTCAACTAATTCCACAAATACCCCATTTAAGAATGATGATTATTCTACTATAAAATATAATTATATTATTCCACTTAAATTTGCTATGAGAATTAGATGAAATAGTGCATAAGAATATCTGTATATCCAGTGAGTTTCCAATTCTTGATTATGTGATTTAGTCAAATTGTTTAACTGTTATGCCTCAATTCTTAATCTATTAAGTTTGGGTTATTCTAGCAACTGTCTCAAAGAGTTGTTGAGAAGATTAAATATCATGTGTATGTAAAGACCTTTGAGTAGTGTCTGAGCATCACGCATGAGCGTGATGATGATGCTAACGACCATGATGATGACATATGACTATCTTGTAGTAAACATGAATTATGACCATACATTTAGATGCTCTATAAATGACTCTTTAACAATCCACTTTCCATCATTTATACTTTGCAGTCTGGTGAATCAGATGCTAAGCTTACAGTTTTTCCCTCTATTTCAGATTTTATTGTTTTTTCTTCCTTTCTTTATATCTTCCTTTCTCTTTCTTACTAGGTAAGACCTGGTTATTTGACTAATTGCTGCAATGCTCATTAGATTATACAAAAGGAGGAGCAAGGCAGGTAAGGTGGATAACAAAGAGCACTGGTTTTAATGTAGACTTGGGATCTCATTCACATTCTTACCTTTTCAATACTACCTTGACATGGATTAGCATTTTGAATGCCATCAAATACATGTTCATTTCTTCTGCTTTTAAAACTCAGTTCTTTGGAGATCTCTGATAATTTGTCATGTCTCTTGGCCTCATGTTGCCTCATGAGAATAAAGATTTTCCCTTATTATTTTCCTCTTTTTCTCTAAATCAAGCAATTCAAGTTGGAGACTCCCTGATGATATCGTGATTGTTTCAGGAGAGATACTTTTTACATATCCATCTTTATAGACCTTTGACCACTTCGGTTAGCTGACATGGTCAGTACAGTCGAAACAGTCAAAACAAGAGTGGCTATATGACACAGAAGAGAGTTTAGTGGATGTTCCATTCTACAGGAGTGATGCCACCAAACATTTCCTTTAGAAGGAACTACACATTGAAGGCAATGTGACTGACACACGTAAAACAAACTTTAATACAATGTCCCCAGGTCTGCATTTGACTCTAAGAAAATAAAGATGAATAAGACACAGCATTTACCCTTGAGGAGCTTGTCGTCTAATGTGTTGAACAAAAATTTCACATATAGTGAGAAAAAGTGAGTGTGTGACTCTTACAATAACAATATGTACTCCCTCCCTGATAAGCAAAACAAAAGAAAGATCTTAGCTTTTATTGAACTTCAGCAAAAGTTTAGTGGAGGATACAGTCCTTGAGCCTAAGTCATGAAGGGTGAGAATGAGAAAACAAAGTACAGGAAAGTCATTCCATATCACCAAAGCATTGATAAGCAATGACGTAGCATTGTGGAGGGGTGTGCAAATGTATGTGTTGTATGTACCATGCTATCACAATAGCTCATTTCCACCAGAAATGTGGAGTTGGATTGATAATTGATGTAATAGTGAGCAGGGAATGTTAAAGAGATGCATCCTCATACCAAAGGAAATTAACAAAGATGAGATGAAGAGGATTCCTGGATTAGCACCTTATGTTAGGAAAGTGGTCTCTCTCCCTTGAGACAAGGGGGGCGGAAGTACAGAGGTAGACACAACTGATTCTTTTGTGAAGCACTTAAAGGAAATTTGCCGTGAGAAAAGCGTTGTCATAGTGAGAACCTTGAGGAAGATGGCAAAATTGGGGGCATTCACTAAGGACACTAAGAAAGAAAAGAACTAGGAATAAATAAAATAATAACAAAAAAAATCAAGAATACATAATATATCAGGTAGCATCATAGAACAGTGTAGGATTGTATGTAGTGAATTGAGTAATAGTAACAGGCAAAGCTGGGTGTGTTCCACAAACATTCTCCTGTTCTCTGTTTCAAGGAAGGATGACTGCAAATTACAATTTTGGTTGCTGGAATGACTGATAGGATGATAGCACTGGGGTCAAGATACAGGTTTTAAAATTCAAACATTATAAGAAGAACACAAGTGATAGGAATTTCTTGGCATTGTTTCCTGTTCCATGATCTGACATAATCTTTAAAAGGAAGGATTACTGTCACTTACTGGACTTTTGTCTAATACTTTCTTACTCTGTTTCACCTTGCCCCAACCACATGTCACTTTGAAAACAGCTTTGTGAGCTGTTTAAATCCCCCAGTAAGCAAAGTTTTACATTGTGAATCTGTACTCTCTTTGGCCTAAATGATAGAGATTACTTACAGTCTACACATATAATGTAACTCCTGAAGGGTTAAGAAAGAGTGTTCCTAATCATGATGTACTGAAAGTTCAGATCAGGAAAGAGTAAAGGACACAAGGTCCAAGAAAAAACAGGATCATTAGTAACTCCCGTACTTTTGCCCTTATGGTGACAAAGGCTGCCATGGTGTTAGAAGGGGGTAGAATTCACAGAATTTGGCAAAAACAGTCAAGGGTACTGCAAGATAAGGAACAAGTAAAATAAATAAATTAAAAGAATAAAAGCTTTGCATTCTCTTGTATTTTCTCGAGTCACTTTTGGTGAGAGATTCCCCAACTCACATGATGTGTCAGATCCCGTGTTCATAGTAACTTTTTCCAATATAGCAGCACAGTTTCAGCTCTTCCTGTGTAATCCTGGGACCCTTGTGGATACAGCTATTGGGCTGCTGTGCATTGTTTCTGACAATAAAGATTTCTGATGTATAGATTTCAGGTGCTGACATTCCATGATGGGGGTCTGAGTACCAATAAAAAAGTGCCTTGAAAATAAAGGTCCCTAGATTTTCAGCTGTGAAACAACCTCCACCTTTTGTTTCCAAATAATTCATTTTGGACTGATCAAAATAAACACAGTAGCAACATTCAGATGCTTCCTCTGAAGGAAAATTCCTGTTCTGGGCCAAATGCTGCAGCAGTGAGACTGTTCCTGACAAAAATGAATTTTTTCCCCCTTCTTTGTTCTCCTTGATCATCTTAACAATCTATTGTATACACACAAATCTAAAAGCTATAATAACCCCAATTTTACAGATGAGATAACTGAGACTCGGGGATAGAATAAAGATTCCACCCAGGTGTACAGATAGCAGGAGCTGTGATCCTAGAGCTGATGTCTCAATCTTTGGACCCTCTGTTTTCTCGCTTAGCACCCACCTGGTCCCTGGCAGGGAAGATGAGTGGTGTTGTGTGTGTGTGTGTGTGTGTGTGTCCTCTGTACACTCACGCCAGGAATGACGTTTGTCACTGTCCAGTCGTTGATCTTTACCAGGACACAGTCTCCAAGGGGCTGAACCCTTCACTTTACCCCATGCTAGCACATCTATGTGCAAAGAAACGATGAGTTGGCCGGCACTGTAGCCTGTGACCCCAGAGGCCCCGCCAATTGCGTCCGGCCAGCTTGCTCTTCTGCTTGACCTGCACTCCAGGGACAGACCGGGCTGTTTAGCCGCTGTATCCATCGGCGATCTATTCAGGAAAACAGACTAGAGAAAGCTGCTGAAGGCTGAGCCAGCTTCAGAATCCTGCTGCCATCTAGGGATGAGTCGAAGCGTCTCTCCGCGTGCAGCGCGGTGATGGATGGCCGGGCAGCGGCGCAGTGCGCGGTGTCTTCTCGCGCTGGCCCGCGCGACTCTGAGCTCCGCCAGCGTCCCCACAGTGCAGCCCCTGCGCACCAGCTCTGCAGCCAGCGACCTCGTCGCCGCCTGGGCTGAGGCTCTGGCACGGTGCACACCGCAGAGCAAGAGAAACAGACAAAAACAGTGAGGAGGAAGAAGGAGAGTCGGAGTTGGAGAAAACAGTGAGGGAGTGAGGCATAGAACACCGCGAGAACAGAGACACAAAGGAGGAAGGGCTCTGTCTGCAAAAACAGAGCATCCTAATAATGTGCAATGTTTATTTTTGGGGAATCTTGTCACTGTCATCCCTCTGGTGTCACCATGCAACGTAATGAGGTCCAAAGCATCGAACTACTTTATTTTGCAAATGTGATGCTCAAGATTTCCTCTTGCAAAGAGGGTAGGATGGAATATTGGCTTTAATAAAACCTGAACAGAGGAGAGTATGGAGTTAACTTTGCTGTTTTACATTACTGTGTATTTCTGTACGCATCTCTTTCTTTTCCAAATACTATGGGGCTTTCAAAGAAGGGAAGGGGAGAGGTTGACTCTAAGGGTAAGGAGGAGGGAACACGGATTGGGGAGAGGGCCCTGCTGTTGACTGGGAGGCCCTGCTGGGAAACTTTAAATCAAATTCTTTCTGAAAGGGAGTGTTATTAAAAGTAACTTTAATCCTTCCAGCCAGACAGTTCATAAAAGCATACAATTAAGTCAAACAAATGACAAGAGCGTTTTCTCTCCTACCTGTTTCCCCCTTCTGAGAGTAATTACTACAGGCTAGTCTTGTCTCATTTTGTGCAAATAGAAGCAGAACGCTTTAGTAGGAGCCAGATTCTTTCTTTTCTCCTTGCTTCTTCCTTCCCCGCCACCCACCCTAAGCCCTGTTCAGCTCTTGGTACCAAGCAGACTGTCTGCAGATCCTGCCAAGAACAAAGGGGTGAATTTCAATATTTCCTCTTTGTGCAAGGTTAATTGAAAATCAACAAGTCACTTTTCAAATGTCATATTAAAACTGCCACTGCATCAATTTCCTTTTGGTTCCCATCTCCATAGGCAAGAGAGAAAAGTGTTTTGGGGGATGATATGGAGGTGGGGAAGGTAGGGACACAATGAGGGAAAAGAGGAAGAAAGAAATGAGGGGATTAAAAAATCACAGATACACAGACTCGGATTGCCGATAAGCTAACATGCAGTGGAAAATTGTTTCCCTAAGTGTCCTCAGTCAAAGGCAGCCCTTGCATTCACTACTGTGTTACTTGAAATTCCACAGACAGAATTGCATCCTAAACCTGGAAAGATTTGACCTCCATGTTTTTATACTTCAGTAGATGAATCACAATATGATTGTCATATATGCTAGTGTGGTTTAAAATCTTAAAGGGTACTGCAATAACCTGACCATCCTCATTTGCCTTTCCCACTTTTTATTCCTCTTTGAAATATGCACGCACTCACAAACACATACACTGTGTTTGTGGGCACACACACACACACTCACACACTGTTTACTACCCACACTCCTTACACTCAGCTCCATGGATTTCAAACCAGTGTTTGTCACACAGGATTTTGAAACCTTTGTGATGGAGTTTTGTTTTCTAGTATAATTAGCTTTGCTACTGCCCCACTGACTTTTCTGTCTTTCTAAGTTTTCTGAGTTTCATTTTTGTCATTTCTAAAATAAGGCGTCAGATTGGCTTCCTAAAAACCTTCATTCAAAATATAAAGGGTGCCACATGAACAGAATGACTATGTGTTAATTCTTTACTCTATTCTCAGATTCCCTGGTTCTTGCTCTTGATAAAGTGATCTTACTGATTCGGTTTTCCAAACCTGAGACTCGACTTTGGTCTTATCAGTATTCCTGGGTTCTGCAGAACAGCTGAGGGGCAGCCTCTGCTGCCAGACTTTATCAGGCCCGCTCTCTGTTGTCTGGTCTTTCCTGCTGCCTTGTTACACTGCCCTGTAGCCAGCCTGCCCTGAAGCCAGCTGCTTTTGTGCCCTGCTGCTTTAGTCACTGTGTCTCTCTCTGGCACCTTATTTTCCAGATGCTAGAATGGGTCCATTCCCCTTCTATGATGCAGCAGCGATGCATCTCACTATGCTGCAACAGTGAGCCTGCCCCCTTCGACTTAGCCTGATCAGGGCATGCTTGCATCACAGAAAAAAATTTCATTTTGTTACATATTGAACCATCTAATACATTGACAAATAACTCTTTAGATAACTAAAGTGGAGAGGTAAAATTACGAAATAAACTCATCCTGAGATAACCCGCCTACATAAAGCAGACTTCTATGCTTTATTTAATTTTTAGTGACGTGGACTATGTCAGTGATAACAACAGTACCCAAACCCTAGATTAAAGAGAGATGATAACTATCTAATCTTATTAGAATGTATGTATAAATGGAGACAATCTACAGTGTCAGCCATCTAGCTTTTTCCAAGTTCGCCTTACGGTGTTTTTATTCCATGCTAATTTTATACAGATAAAACCTATGACTTGCACCTTTAAATTTTTATCAACTCATATCTCTATACATACATGCTGAGCTCTATTGCACCTTTCCTTATAAATATTAGTTTAAAATATCTTGTCCAGTGAACAAGTTTTCTTAATATACCCAGATACAACTGACTACTTCTTTGTACTGCACTGTTCAGATAAACAATTCTGTCTTAATCCATTTAGACTTCCATAATGAAATATCCTAGAATGTACAATTTATGAAAATAGTTCTAGATGATGGAAAGTCCAAGATTATGATACCAGCATATCTAATGTCTGATAAAACTCACTTTTTACTTCATAGATGATATTTTCTTCCTGTGTTCCCACACGGTATAAGAAGGAAACCAGCTTCTTTGAATCTTTTTTGTGAAGGAACTAATTCCATCCACACAGGTTCTGCCTTCATGAATTAATCATTTCCCAAGCCTGTCTTCTCTTAATGCTATTACCTTGGGGATTAGTTTTCAATATAGGAATTGGCAGGACAGGGGGACAAACATTTAAAGCACAGAAACTTCTGTTATATATCAGTAACAATTATATGTGTGTGTGTGTGTGTGTGTGTTAAAATGCATGTGTCTTCTCATCACTCTCTAAACTTGATGAAAACAAGGAATATATATATATATATATATATATATATATATATATATACCACCTTTATACTCCAGAAGCTTAAGGGCAGGTATGCAATAAATAATTATTGGATGTTACAGAATTATGAAAAGTGAAAATGGGTCTTGGGTTGTATGAGTATATCTGCATATATTTTAAATCAATTTAGTGATAAAAATCAAATTAATGACTGTACTAGGTCAGCAAAGCAGTAGTCAGATGACTCAATAAATTAATACCTTCAAGCAATTTTGTCAGTGCTTATAGATCCACTTAAATTGACAAAATGTGCATGTGCATCACAACATATTTGTTTACCTAGTGAAGCTGCTTATTTAAGACTTGGTTACATTGAAAATTTACTGGCACAACTTATGGTTACCACTTGAGTTCCTTAAAATGATCTAGAAATCTCTGCCTTCAACACCACAAACAAAATAAAAGGCAAAGAGTGAGGAAAGAAAAATGGGGAGGAAGGACATTTAACAATAAATCTACTCTGAGTTGCAGTGGAATTGTGGAAAACATGTTGCAAAGTGCTAATAGGCATCTTTTAAATTCCTACCTCCAGAACATTGGGTGCTTACAATAGTATATTACTTTTGCATGTTGCTAGTGTGCTATATTTCAAGAAACATATTCTCCAGAATCTTTACAAGGCTCTTATAAGAATGTGAATTGAAATATAAATATGTGAATAGAATTTATTTACAATGGTAGAAATGGGAATTGGAATTAATGTGTGCATAGTGAAAGAAAAGCCTGAGAGCTTGGTTTAGTATAACTGGAGCTGCCCTAACACTTTCTTTAATCCTTTATGTAACCTTGGGCAAAAGCTAAATCCCTCTGACACTAGAATACCTTGGAGATATTGTGGGTTTAGTTCCAGACAATCTCTACAAGCTCATACAGTAAAGCCCTTTTTGAAGCTGGTTTCCCAGTATATTTAAAAGTTATGTTTATACCTATAGTCTATTGTGTACTATAGCATCATCTCTAAAAAATGCATACAATTTAAGCATAAAAGAATCTATCACTAAAAACTGCTAATGCAGTTTTTAACCTTCAGTGAACCATAATTATTTTGCTGGTGGAGGGTCTTGACTATATGACTATATCTGCTAACTGAACATGGCAGAGGAAGGTTGGGGAGTCTGCAATAATTTCTTAAAATAAGACAAAAAAGAAGTTCAGATCAATTAACTTCTCCTTTCACAGAAGATTTCTCTGTAACATGCAATGCTGTTTGACAGCATTTTACTGCCAGTAGAATTTCTTTCAAAATTAGAGTCAATCTTCTCGAACACTGCTGCTGCTACTTTGTCAACTAAGTTTATGCAATTCTAAACCTTTTGTCATTTCAACAACGTTCAAAATATCTTCAAGAGGAGTAGACTCCATATTAACAAACCACTTTCTTTGCTCATCTTTAAGTAGCAACTCTTCATGTGTTGGTTTTATTATGAAATCAGAGCAAATTTACATATTTCCATCTCTTGTTTTTTTACTGGGGATCAAACTCAGGGTCTCACACTTGCTAGGCAGGTGCTGTGCCACTGAGCTATCTTCCCAGCCTCACATGTCTTTTACTGTAGTAAACTTCTAGAAATTAAAAGACTCATCATATGTTTTGATCAGATCTCACAGCATCTGGATCGGTGAAGAATTTCTAGAAGATTTTGAAACAACTTTGCATGGATTTATCAGAAAAATCACTATAGCAACTCTGGTCTTATAAAAGGTACTTCACAAGACTAGGTAGAAATTATTCCTTGGTATCTAGTGATCAGAAGAGATACTAGCAAACTGAAAAATAACAATGATTTCATTGAATAACTCCTTCAGAGCTCTTGGGAGACCAAAAGATTTGTCAATGAGGAGTAATATATATGTTTTTAATTTTAAGGAGGTTAAAATCAAGGAAAATAAAACAGAATAAAACCAATCAAAACAAACCAATGCAAGTGATACAGGACTTCAAAACAATACAAAAACAATAATAGTTAATAAAATAGCTGCAAATACCCTTAGACATAGTGAAAATCAAACATAAAGAATAGAACAGAACTGATAAAACAAAACAGCAAATGCAGTAAAGAACTTCAAAACAAGACAATAGTAAATCCAAAATGGCTACCATAATATATCTTGCTATCTTTGAAATAACTGCTCATACCATTGGATACAACAAAATCAAACAAAACAAAACAAAACCCAACCCAACAAAACCATGAAAACGATACAGGACTTCAAAACAAGGTAATAGGGAATTATCAATGGCCACCACCTTCAGAAGGATATCCCCCAGATGCCACACTGTGTATCGCTATCCTCTGCATAGATGATCAGACCGCTTGTCCTCGACCTGCAAGGTCAGTGAAACACCAAAATACCAGAAGTGTCAAATTGCATTTCACCTCTATAGCTATCATCACAGCCAGTGTTTCTCCAGATCAACCGATTGCTTACCAGGGGTGAGGGATGGGGGTTGACTCTTCTTGTTGCCAGCCTGTGCACCAGAAGAGACTGGAGTCTGGCTGTCCCCCTGTTAGTGATGGCCCACACATGGCCATGGTTCATGGGAGGGCTTGCTTCTTGTTAAGGCCTTGTTCTCTCCTCCCCACAGTCTGCAAATGGTGCTGACTCATGGGGAAAGTCTTGGGTCTGGCTGTCTCCCTACTAGTGGTGGTCAGTGCATGGTGCTGGTTTGCAGGGAGGGCTTGCTTCTTGGTGAGGCCTTGTTGTCTCTCCTCGCAGTCTACTGACTTGAGCAGTAATATTTTGAATAGAATATCTTCTCTTTCTTTATGAGAAGTAAGTCTCAAAATTGCACTTACAGTATTCAGTAAGCCATTTGTGATCAGACATTCCATCAATCAGACTTCATTGTTTCATTTATATATCATAGGCAGAGCAGTTTTAGCATAACTCGTAAGGACCTCAGAATTTTTCAAATGCTAAATGATCACTGGCTTCAATTAAAAATTGTTAATTTCATAAGTCCTTAGTAAGAAAGGCAGTTTGTCCTCTAGAAATTTTAATATCAGGCAATGGCTTTTATTCTCAAGCTATTAAACACCTAGCTAGTATCTTTGTCCAACATACACCTGTTTCAAATACACTGAAAATCTGTTTAACATGTTCATCTTTATCACTGGTTTTAACTGGATCCTCTAGAATAGAAGTTTGTTCAGAAGACATTTGTTGTACCTTCTACTTGAACACTTTACTCTTTAAGGAACACTTTGTATTTTAAGGAAGACTTTTGTCCTTAAATTTCATAAACCAACTTCTGACAGCTTCAAACTGTTCTTCTATAACTTGCTTTCCTCTTTTAGCCTTCATAGGATTGAAACTAAAGAGCTGATCTGGGCTAGACCTTGGCTTAAGGGGACTTTGTCACTGTTTTGATGATCTACTCAGACATCTTAAGCTTTCTCTATATTAACATAAGGTTGCTTCCCTTTCTTTTCACCTATGTGTTTGTTCATGTAACATTTTTAATTTTTTTCAAGAACTTTCCCTATGCATTCACAGACTTTCTAATTTATTGAGAATACTAGCTTTTGCTCTATGTCCATTTCAATAGGCCTTTCTCCTTACGTGTAATTGTTTATAGTTTTTGATTTATAGTGAGAGATGTGTGATACTTCATTTCACTGGAACTACTAGAGGCCCTAGAAGGACTACTAATATGCATAATTTTAATATTTTGGGTTTCAGGGAATAAGGAATACTGAGGGGAGGAAGACAGAAGAAATAGCCAGTCAGTATGTAGAGCTAACAGAACATGTAGGATACTTTAAGTTTGCCATCATGTGTGAGTAGTTTGTGGCATCCAGAACAACAACAATAGCAACATCAAAGATCAGGCAGATCACCAAGACAGATATAATAATAGTTTAAAATTTTAAATATTGTGAGAATTACTGAATTGTGACATAGAGACAAGCATGAACATATGCCGGTAGACTTGCTTGATGTAAAGTTGACACATACATTCCAGTGTAAGAAACACAATATCTCTGAAGTATAATAAAATGAAATATGATAGTATAAGGTACACTTAGTATCTTTATTCTTCTTTTATTTTTTGAGAAGGGGTGAAGAGGACAATGGATGTGATAACCCTGTTTAACACATTAATTATTATAAGATTTACATGAGTTGTTATCTGTAAGATTGTTGTAAAAAAGTTATATACATAGTGAACTACAAGACAGAATTTATCACTAATTATATTTTAGTAACATACCTGAATATACTGACTGCATATATGAACAGTCATGATGTTTGGCTGTTTTAAAGTCAAGAGTTGTCCTGCAGCTAGCCTGGATCTCTTAAACAATAAAAGACATTATTACGGCATTTGCCATACTACAAATATTGTTATTGTGTTTCAAAAATGCACACGAAGGATATCATCTCACAGAAAATAAACTGATATAAATGCTCCAAAGCCTGGAAGGGAGAAGAGCTGTGGTGAAGAGTGAGACAGCTAGGTTTTGCCAGAACAATATCTTTACTCATTTGCACTGCATAGTTTTTATTCCTGCATTACTCTCTTTCACTTCAAAAATCTGTATCTACACCTTAGTGCTAGTGTTTTGCGAGATATTCAAAATGTGTATTGAATCCGTCAGAGTTTGTAGTCTCCATCATCAAAACTTCTGCTTAATGTTGAGTTAATACTTGGTCATGCCAAAACTTGAAGCTTTCAATGCAGCTCTGAAACCAGCTGCGACATATCACTAATGCTGAGTCTCCAGCTCCAGAGACTGTTGCCTACATGAGTAAATGCATCATTTTTTAAAGCTCTGTCAGTGCAGTCTAAGTGCTGCATAGGGTATAATTGGGGATGTTTGAAAAAATATATATATTTGAAACTATTTTACAGGAATCAACTGGGGAATCTTACTAGAAACTTTTTCTTTTTAACATTTCACAGTCCCAGAAATGAGTCTATCACTTTGGGCAGTTTTTACTGATCAAGTTCTTCCTTTCGTTCTTTCAGACATCTTTCCCTTGAACCAAAGTAAATAAATTTGAAGATGCAGACATTTCTCTGTGTCTGTAAAATTAGAATTGCTGATCTTGGGATGAAGAAAAATTTAGGTATATCGTAGTCTAGGGCAATGCTGTTTCAAGTGTGCCCCATGAAATAACAGCGTCAGCCTATTTTGGGAGCTTATGAGAAATGCAAAGTTTCCACTGAATCAGAATCTGTGGGGTAGCACTCAAGATTCTGTTTAAATAAACCATCAAGGTGACTGCGTTCATCACTAAAGTTTGAAAATCATGACATTAGCTGTTTGTTTTCAAAACTTTCTCATACTGAAACGTTCTGCAGCCCCACTCAGAATATTTTAAAGATAGAAGGGTCACTACAGTAAAAGCAACTTATCCTGTGAAAACTTTTTAAAATTTATTAAACAGGTATCTGCCTCAACAGCATTTGTTTCTTTCGTTTTTCCTTTCTTAAATGTTTGGCATATAGAAGTTAATCAATGTATCTGTATTAAAAAGAAGAAAACATTTTTGCCTTTTAGATATATTTACCCAGTATGCTAAATCTGGATCATCCTTATTTCACGAGACACTTCACCAAATACTGAAAACTGTGAGATGTCCAAGTCTTCTCTTGTTTTTGTTAACTGTGTCTAGAGTTCTCACATCCTTCTTAAGAGGATGTTTCGCTCAGATACATATATTTCATGCTGATTCTTCTCTGGATGTTTCTCAGAAGAAATAACAACAGTCAGTAACTTTCTTCTCCT
The DNA here is from genome assembly GCA_004363535.1 of Dasyprocta punctata. Taxonomy (NCBI): domain Eukaryota; kingdom Metazoa; phylum Chordata; class Mammalia; order Rodentia; family Dasyproctidae; genus Dasyprocta; species Dasyprocta punctata. The sequence continues at coordinate 19,441 of RJWM01007044.1, read as the reverse complement.
TCTCTTTCTCCTTCTCCTTCCCTTTCATCTTCTCCTTCTCCTCTTCTTTTTCTTTTTTGTCACCCCTCCTTTAATTTATTCTCTTCCTCCTTTTTCTTTTGCCACCTCCTCCTCTACTTCTTTTATCTCTTCCTCCTCTTCCTTTCCCTTCTCCTCCTACTTTCTATCTATCTATCTATCTATCTATCTATCTATCTATCTATCTACCTACCTGAACATATAGAATACAGTACTTGGAATAAATAGTAAGGCATATGCAAACACACATATACACATAAATTGGGCATTTGTGCTAATCAATTTTACCATTGCAGGGACAAAACACTTGATGCCCACAATTTAAACAAGAAGATATTTATTTTAGTTTATAGTTTAAGAGATTTCAGTCCATAATTGACTGGCTTTAAGGCAGAAGGAATAGTGAAATAATATAGCTGCTCACTTCAAAGCAATGGAGAAGCACAGGGGAAGAACCCTCGAGGAAGGGGCCATGGACCATATACATCATCAGTAAGGTCAAACCCATGAACTACTGTCTTCAATTTGTTCCTGCCTACTAATAGGTGTTTAATTATGAACTCATAAGTATGTTAGCATATTGATGAGGTTAGTACAGTTATAAACCAATCACCTGTTCAAAAGTCTCTTAATCCAGTCAAACTGGATCTAAATCAAGATTAACCATCTCAGTATTCTAGTTTTAATCTAAGTAAGGATTTGACATATCTGATCACACTTCTCACGAGATGTTTGAAAACACTTGGAAAGATGCAAGATCCAAGAAACTGTGGAGTAGTAACAAACTCTCAGAGATGTCAGTACTTTGGAATTCTTGCCAATCTAATCTCCACTGGGCTCATGTTAGGAGTTGGAAGAAGCAAAAGCACAGGAATTAGCAAGAGTAAATATTTCACCTACAGTTCTGTATCTAGTTAGAATTCAGCATACTCAACTCACAGCATGATAGGAATGTGACACCCATACCCAGTTTAGAGGGAACAGTGTCCATCTTTGGTCTTTGAAGTACTGCAACATTGTGGTATAAGAGAAAATTGCTCCCCCTCTCCAGCCAGTGTACTTCAGTTTCTTAGTTGCCCAGGTAATGGTTCCTGCTGAAGTTCCAGTTGCTTCTGTCTCCTAGAAATGACTGATCACTGTGAAGCATAGCTGGTCACTATGATGCATATTGTAAGAACCAATCAAAGACAGCCAAGTACTCTATCTCTGAACTTCCCCTTTGCAACCCAATAAAGTCCTCCCTCTCTGTACCTTCAGGGCCTGACATTTTGGGAATGATCCCAATCAGTGCTAGTTGATGTAAAATAAATCTGCCTCCAAATTCAGGTGTCATTTTTGGTGTTTCTACTTGGCATTGCAGTGGGAGGATGCCAGCCGAGCCCTGGGCCAAGCAACACCTGGGGACTGACGCTAGAGACAAAGAGTGGAAGCAGGAAAAGGTACACTGTTATACCAGGAGTTGGATGTCAGCAGCATCATCATGTCAGGAGAACTAGCAGCTTCTGAGAAGAAGTTACTTCACCTGGCCAAACAGCAAGAAAGGCAACACAGCCAGTAGAGCTTGGTCAGATACGAAGGATATATTTATTGTTCACTTAACTTAGCACTCTCTACCACTTAACAGAACACTCTCAAGCAAGTTCTCAAAATTTTTGACAGTGAGATTTCTGTGAGCACAGAGGGCAAGAATTACTTCCATTTATTTATTCAGCTGAGGTTATATTCTAAATAATTTTATAACACATTTTACAATTTTCCCTTTACTGTGAATATTTTCTTATGATCATAAATACTCAAAAATACTATAATTCTTATTGGCTGTATAGTACCTAGTACATATTCCATACTGAATTTTAAGAATCTTCTTTCTGTGATTGTTATGGGCAAAATGCATGCCCTCCTCCAGCACAATTCACATGTTGAAATCCTAATCCTCAAAGTCTCATAATGTCACTGTGGTTTGCGATTGGATATTGAAAAACATAATCAAGTTAAGATAGAGGTCATTAAAGTAGTCCTTAATTTAATATGACTGGTGTCCTTGTGAGGAAAAGAGCTCAGGACACAGAGGCACATACAGTAATAATCATAAGAAGATGCAGGCAGAATAGGGACATCTCAAAAACAAGGAGACAGCCTTCAGAAGAAACCGATCCTGCTGTAACCTGATTTTGGATATCTACTTGCAGACATGAAAAAAAATGTAAATTACTGTTGTTTAAGTCATTCAGTCTGTGGTATATGGAATAGCAGCCCAAACAAATTAACACAATGACTATTAATTTTCTTAGAATTTTTGACTTAGATAACATTTATATATTCTAGTGTATAAATAATCATAGACCTCACTGATAATTTCCTTAGTACAAATCTCTACAACTGGAATTATTGGGTTGAAAATTGGTATCAGTCTGTAATGATAATTCTCGCATAGAACATACAGATTGCTGTTGTCAACTTTTCCTCCCACGAATGTAATTTCATTGTTAATCTCTATGCTGAAAAACTTAAGACCAAATGTATTGTTCTATAGTCCTTAAGTATAGGCCTACCTTTCAATTTATAGTCACCCACTATACTGGGGTTAGTCATTAGACAATAGGTTCAGGCATTCATACCACATTTTACTCACCTTCATAATGGATAAAAGAAGCTTGCAAGAATCAGAGATCTCTCTGGGGGAAATAAATACAAGGTAACTGCCCTTAGAGAGCATTTTTGACATCTACAAGTCAGCAGGACAGAGTAATGTTATATTTATAAGTGACTTGAAGTTTGTTAGCACTTTAACATATTTGTACTATTGTTCATTGACTTCATTTTTTCAAAGCAGTTAATTGTGACTGCCCATCAGCAAGCAATGAGATGTTTCTCTATTTTAACCTAGAACATGAATACTGTTAATTTTTAGATGGTTCTTCCTGTAGTGTACCCCTCAAAAAATATCAAGAGGCATGGAAAGGGTTCACACTTCATGCAGGCAATTTCACCTGAAGAAGTGTAGTCATCTAGGAGTTTGTTGTCTGGTATCTACTGAGAATATTGAAATTCTACATAACTGACAGAGACAATCAACAATGAATATGGGTATTACATTGGGATATTGATTCAATTCATTCCAGGACTGTATGTGAGACTATGCCAAAGACTCTCAGGGAAAAATACGTTTTCATGGGATTGGGGTAGTGGCGATCAAAATATATAAAAATCATCATCAGTTGAAACCCTGGATTAAGAAAGGTCCAGGAAAGCAGAGTGATCATGATTTTATCCAAAATCCAGGAGGGAAATATAGAAACTTTCTATTAAATTCTCTGCAGTTTCCAACGTTTCCTATACCATTTAGAGAGTTTATGAGAGTGATAAGGGATTGGAATCGGTTTTCCAAAACCAATATGATCTCAGTATTCGATTCGCTGGCCTTGTCCTCATGCAGGGTGACTATGGCAGAATGTTGAAGAATAAAGCCTCACAGTTCTACAAATTAAAGTATAAGATCTTGGAACACTCATTAGTTAGAACTAAGAAAAATTTCCATTTTGACTTTTTCTATCTATAATATTTTCTTCTTTTGAGATGGCATTGAACTGATTGCAGGTAATTTTAGTATCCAGCTAAAAGAACATTGATTTGGGGATACATTTGATTTATATAACCTGAGATATGGATAAGGCTTGGAGCCCTTTCACATATGATTAAATTTGTACTAGTCATGGGCAGTGGTGCACATCAGGACTATTTCTATCTCCCACTTCCCTGACATATAGTTTTGTGATATAAAGGTGCCATGCAGCACCTGGCAACCAATGGATGAAGGATCAGGGAAAATATAAACACAGATGAAAATATATAGAGTCAGAGGTAATCTGCGGAAAATTATTCTAGACTGTTTTGCTCAAGTGTAATGTAAACTGGGTGTAGTTTTTCTCGTGTTTAATAAAAATCTACAAACTTTACTCAAATTCACCAAAAAAATTGATAAAGCAGAAAAAACACTTTTGAGAACTGTCAATGGTAAGAATCAAAGTTTAATCATTTTGGGAAACAGAGTTCCTTTTCTATAAACATATAAAGGATATTATAAAATCTTATAAATAGTGCATAGCCAAGACTGTAGGAAACTGGGAACAACTATAAAATGGACTGAATTTTAGATATATGTCATTTGGATGAATCTCAAAGGTGTTTTATTGAGCTGAAAAAGTCTGAAAAGCTTATAATAGTATATGATCTCTTCATAGAATGTTTTGGAAAACACTAAGGAACTTGGAAAAAAATCAGTGTTTCCCAAGTGTTTAGGTAGGCGGATGGATTAAAATACAAATGGACAATAAGACGGAATTTTGCAGTAAACGGTTGTTTCTTAATTCTTTTTGTACTTACATCCATCTATATCAGCTGAAAATAAAAAACTGAACTTCCCAAAGTTGATTTTATATCAATTTAAAAAGTGAAAAAATATTTTAAAAATTAAATATTAGGGCCAGTATAAGCACCTCCTGGCAAGTGCAAGATCCTGAGTTTGATTACTGGTACCAACGAGAATAAATAAATAATTAATGCATATAAAAATTACATATTATAAATGAGGTATTATAAAAATATGGTGGATATATAATTCTTAAAATTAGACTACAGTAAAAGAAAGCATTGCTATTAATTCCCCTTAAAATGCTTCCCCCAGTTTTGAACACACTTATCACATTGTTCTTGCACTTTCTTAGTGATGGTGGAAATTCTTTTAGTGTCTTTCATTAGACTCTCATGGCTGCCTCAGTGTGCTGACCTGATTCAAGACTTCTCCCTTGAATGGTCATTTTCACTTTTCAGAAGAGCCAGAAGTTACATAGCATCAGATCAAGGGAATAAGATGGATGAGAACACATTATAACGTTTTTATTTGACAGATATTGCATCTCTGTAAACTCTTCAGAAAATGGCAAGAATAATGGGGTAAGTATGTTTGAAGCCAGGGAAAAGATTTTCAATGGGATTAATGGAAATGAAATTTTAACTGTAATACTTTTTAAAATTTAATGATTCACCATAGTTTTTGATCACACCTCATAAATGTTCCGGGAAATTAATATTCTTCATATCTGTATATAGTAACTTTGTGGAATTTTTCTGATTTTAAAATTATAATTGGTTTTTATTTCTTTCCTTACTCTAAATAAATATCAGTTTTTGTACTTGGTTTTATATTTCTGCATTTATTAAGTGGTCTGTTCTGTTAACACGTTTCAAACTGTGTCACAAAATCTAGATTTACCCTGCAGTACTGCAGCAGACATCAGGTTGGATACCCTGTACAATAACAGATTTATAATTGCTCATATGATTTTGTTTGCCAAGAAGTGCATGCTAAACATTTAGTTTTTAGTTTGTGGTTATAAAAACAAGTGTGTGTTTGAGTAAAATTATTATTACGCTAGAAGTCATAGTGTCATTAATCACCTTCAAAATCTCCTCCCACTTGCTTCAAACACACTTATCCCATCATTTTTGTTACTTTCTGAAACAATTCTTTTTCACATCTTTAGTTGAGGTGATGTGACTGTCTGTATCCTGAGTGGATTTATTTTAACTCTGGGGAGGAGCTAAATTCCTGTGATGCTAGAGATGGTGAATAATGTTGAAGAGGACATGTTACAATGGTTTTATGAACCTGCCTTTCTGTTAGATGCTACTCAGCAACAGTATTTACCAGATTTTTAATCACACTTCATAAAGGCACTCACGATAAAGGATCTCCTGACTGCTTCAGATGGTGGCAGGAATAAGAGTGTTTGGAATGGAGTGGGGAGTATTTGAGGGGGATTAATGATGAAGTTGTTTTGTACTGTAATATTTTTAAAGCTTAAGTATTCAGCATAATTTTTTATCACCTTTTGTCCAAGTTTGCTCCTTGCTACTGTGGTGAATGGCTCTTTTTTTAGTATATGCATTGCTGAAGAGAGCATTGTCATGGATGATTCTAGCACACGCACCAGGTGGAGAGGTTCTGCACCTCAACTAGTGAGTGGCCTTGGGAGTTGAGGGAGTGTGTATCAAAGAGAGAGAATCACCATGGTTGCCAACAGAGTTACTAGGCCTCTGCTGAGGTCTCTTCAGCGCATGGTTGGATGTGGAACATAGAAACAACTTTTCTGCCTCACAAAATACAAATAAAGGAAAAGACAGGGAGCAAACACAAGGGAAAGAGAGAAAGTGGCAGAGGGAGAACTGGGAGGGAGGAAGGAAGAATAAAGGACTGAAAGAAGGGGGGAAGAGAGGGAGAGACAGAGAAGGGAACCTTTGATATCTTAGATTCCATCAAATTCAGTGAACAATTAAGTTATCACTCTTTGAATAAGGTACAATGAAACTCAATCTCACAAACCTTTCATCATTCTTATTTTCCTGACTATATATTAGTCTATGTTCTGCACTCTAAAGAAATACCTGTACCTGTGTTCTTTATTAAGAATATGGGTTGTTTAGGTCAGAGTCCTGTACACACAAGAGCATGGGCTGTCTTATGCTTCAGGTCTGCTGAATGTCTGTCTAATTGTGCAGGACATCGCATCAGCACAAGTACATGCAAGGAAAGGTCACGTCACTGGATAAGAAGTCAGAGCAGCCAGCGATTAGCAAGGCTCATTTTCTGATAACAACACTTTCATGAGAACGAACTACTTTAACCTACCTTAAACCCTGCTGAGTCACCCTTCTAATGATTTACAGTCTCTCACTGGGCCCTACCTCTTAGAGGTCCCATCACCTTTCAGCATCACAGTGAGGACCTGGTTTCTAACACACCAATCCCTTCAGTACACACTCAAATCATGTCCAGATCATAAGGTGGAGCATGATTCTTAAGATGCCAACATAGTTTCCCTGTGACTATAAGATTAATTTCTCACTGAAGTTTTTCAAAGATGTTTGGAAATATAAAAGCACAAACAACTAACTTTGTTGGTCATAATCTTTGTGTCCTTTTCATCGATGGTATTTTTAAAAAATGGAAAAGAAAAAGAACAAACAACAAACCTCTGAGATTAAGTAATGATTTTCTCATTTTTATATCCCATACTTCTTATTTTATAGTATCAATATAGGTACCAGATGAAATAACTCCCAAGCAGCTTTCTCTAAGGAAATAAAATTTTTTTCTGAGCATCTCAGGGATATAATTACCATGAACACTCCTAGTAATCAGCAATTATACAGAATATTGATTGTATTCTTCTCATCTTACACCTTGGCCAAGATATGTAACCAGTGGTGTATAAATCACACTTATCCTGGTCTCTTTGTTTGGCATATACCTCTGCAGCTCAGATTCTCACTGCAGTCCTGCCAACACAGATGCCCATGGTTTGAAATTCTAACCTATCGAGTAATAAAGCAGCAAACAGTGGGAGGCAGCAGGCACTGGTTGCAGAGGTGAGGGTAGTGGGGCTCCTCCCCTGGGGAGACAGCCCATGGCTTGTGATGGTTACTCCTTCAGATCATGGAAACAGAGCAGTGCCTTAGTGTGAATGTTGATGGAAATTGAGACCCAGTGGGGTTTAAAATTCATCCAAGGAGGGCAGAGTTCAGAGCGAAGTTAGAAGAAGGCCATTCTCCATTCTCCACATAGCTGGAGTAATGTAGGAAGCACCAAGGCTCTAGTGCATCAGTTAATTCCACCCAACAGCCACTGGGGCACAGCCATTGGATCTCATAGCTAGGGCCTTGCTCAGGCACTCCGTTCTCATCACCCCCAACTACATTCACAGAGTTTGCCAAGTCACAGCTGGCCTTCTCTTTTGTTTCACTTGTGTTCTTCATTATGGACAATTCAATGACAAATACATTTCCTCAAGTCTATTTTACCAACAAAGAGAAACCCAGGAACATAGTCATTTTGTAATCAGTGGTTATCGGACAAATGCAAGTGTCCTTTTTGTCCCAGGATATATTATGTTTAATTTTTGAAGTTTAAAACAGATTTACAAGTGGTATAAAAAATAAAGTCAAAATCTTCACCCAGATAAATGAGAAATTCATATTTAATATGTGACATGGGAATTCCTGATGAGTAAATAACAAATAGAGAAATAAGGAAGGATCCTTCTGGAAACCTCAGGCAATGTATATGCAAAGGCAAGATGAGGCATGTTGGTGTCATTTGACTCTAAACCTGACTGGATACTAAACACACTAATAGTTACATTCGTTGCATGAAATTATTTCAGACATTATTTTAGACTTCCACCCCATCTTGCAAAAATCTCCAGAAATAAAGAGGGTAACGGTGAAGGAAATATAGAAGTTTAAGTCAGACTATAGTATCCGTTGGAGGAAAAATGTACTCATAGTAATGTCTGATACAACACAAGTGTGAGATAACACCAGGTGGAATGTTCATGAGGTAAGTACAATGTGTGGAGTTAGAGACCAAAGTCATCACACATGAGGACTGTCTGAACTAAGCCACAGGGATTCTCGGTAAACACTATGCTTTTTGTCCTTGGTGCAGATCACGCAAAGGAATTTAGTGGTTTCCTCCTGTGCTTTAAGATAGCCAATATATTCATGTCTGTCTTTTCTCCTCTTTTCTATTCAGTTCATCACATTTGGTTTCCTTAGCAAACAGTCTCAAATATCTTTAGTTATTTATCTTATTTGGATGCTAAAAACGATCACTAAACTCTTCTCTGTGAGACTAAATGTGTTCTATATTTATGTGTTCTGTATTTTCTGAAATGCTCTCCTTATCATGAATCTGTCTCTTGATTGGATTTGCAGGTCTGCTTTTTATGAACATCAACCATCCATAAAATCAGTCCTTTCCTAGACTGTCAATGTCTTTAACTTGAACACACACACACACACACACACACACACACACACACACACAGATATACACATACACCTGACAAGATTTTTCTTCTCTGTCCAATTCATTCTTTGCCTGAGTTCCAGGTAAGCACCTAAGATTGCACTTGGACTTTGGAGTTCTACCAGTTGTTTGACCTGGAATAGAACTTAACCCCGCCACACAATTAGCCCAACCTTCTGGAGGAAGGTCCAATTTCATACAAAGTAACTGTGACTTGGTCTAACTTAGTGTAAAGTAACTCCAAATGGCAAGTACAACAAAAACCACCATGCTTCTGGGCACTTTCTACTGCTTGAATTCCCATAGTGCCTCAAATAGGATTCCAGATGTGATTTGACACCATTCTTCTCAGATGCTATTGTTAACAACTTGAACTGCTCCGGTCAGTCAAGTTTTCCAAGTAGTAAATGTTCTTGCTCCTGCTGGCTCACATCCATTGCCATTTGATTTACAATATTGAAATCTCAGCACTCTTTAGTACTAAACTCTCAAGTTTCAATTGTTTGCTGCCTTTTAAGATTTTATTTCTGAAGGATGAATTCACATTTAATTGATAAATTCATCTTTTAAAAATAATCCTTAAAAAGTTTTCTTGGTTGATAACCAATTTAAGATTTCTCAAATCTACCTTTCCTCTTTTCTTCAGTTCTCTTATAACTCATACTGTATGTTACAAAATTTAGCAATCCCGTCTGTTCTATGCCTCAGTGCTGTTTTAAATGAGCCCTGTTTTCCTTTCTACAAGCACAACTTAGGTTATACTATTTTGCTTCCTTTTTTGAGGTTGTACATCTGTTTCACTTTTGCTGATCAATTAAACATTAAAAACCAATTTGCATTTGCCTTGTTCTCTTTTCTTCATTGGAACTGTAAAGTCCAGAAAAGAAGATTTGCTCAGGTTGTTCCTCTGGGTGGATTCTCTGTGTTAAGTGTAGATCCAGCCACCAAACTCCTGACAAATAATATGAGCAAGAAATAAACTTTTTTGCCTCTCACGTTTCTGAGATTTGGGTGTGATTTTATTTCTAATGTCATCAAGTCCAACACAGCTAATAAATTCTCTAAAACCTTGTTGTCATAGTCTGTATTGTCAATAATACTGTAGTACTTAAAAAGCAAAGACCGCCTTTTATTTATTTGATATTTTCTATACCTTTGAAACAGATATGGAGATTTTTGGACAATAATTCATTCATTCAATATAAATGGATTGAACACACATCCCTTGCTTTATCTCTTATTGTGGCAGTGTTGTTTTGTTTTGTTTTGCTTTTTTTCAGAGAAGAAAGAGAGTTGGGTGATAGCAGATACTTGCTGAAAGTAATCAAGGTCACTTGACATAAATAAATATGCCAAAATGCCATTCTAAGGAGCTCATGAAGACTCTCCAGGTGCTGGAAGTTCCTTCAGAGTATCAGTACTAATGGCTAATGGGGACTTTTGGGAATATATTTAAGACAAAATCAACAAGGTAACATAATCTACTTGCCTTTTTGTATTTTTTTGTGCGTATTTGTATATTTGTTTCTGTGTGTGTTTTACTTGTATTATACCTTATTTTTCTTAGAATCACCTGAAATAGAAAGCCTGGTTGGAGGAAAAATTCATAACTGTGGCTCAATTAAGCAAACAATTTGAGAATAATGAAATCATTCCAGAAGATTGAACTATAAGGACATCATGGAATTATTGAAACTAAAGATGAACCTTAATAATTGTATAGGAAAGAGACATAAGAAAGACTATTGTTACCATATTGAGATCATGACCATGTTAGAGAAGTATGAGATCTTAAAAATTTAGTATATTAACTGTTCATACATTCAACATATTTACTGAAAGAATTCTATATATTAATCATGCTGAGATTTCCAGTGGCAACTAAGATTTCTGCCATGCTTATCCTTATTGAGGTGTATAGTCTACTGCAAAAGCTGTAAACAATTAATTATTTAATTTACTATTATACTGGCTTCAATGGAGAAATATGGTAAAATTAAAGAGTATAGGTCAACCTATGCTGGAATCACTGGTAGGAAAGGCACTGGAATTAGTTTTCTCCTTGCTGGTATATAATACCTAACAATTACAATTTAAAGGAGGAGAGATTTTATTTGGCTTACAGCTTTGAGGAACTGAATTCATGGTTTGCTGGCTCCAATTCAGGAACAAAAGGGTGTTGTCAACCAAATGCAATTGATTCATAATGACTGGGAAGTAGAGCAGATAAACAGTGCTAAAAAGTAAAGGGCAAGGAACCATATTTAGAGCCCAAAAGCATAACTCCATGATCCACCCAGAAGTATACTCCATCAATCACTCAGGGGGATCCCAAAGCCACTCAAGTTTGCCCTCTACCCTAACTGCACAGCTCTTTAAGTAGAAACTTAGGAGATAGTATCAAATATAGAGCTATGACACTGGGCACAATGCCAGTAGAGTGATAACTGAGGATAGAGAGGAAGTAGCAGCTCTCCATGGAGTTTTGTACTTCATATCAGTGAAGGTAGTAGGACATGGGTGAATTTCTGTTGTATTGCTTTCCTATAAATGTTCCATTGTGGCTGATATTGTACTGTTTAGAGATTACCAGATGGAATGATTTAGAGACATATCTTGAGAAAAATGATATTAAGAGTTAAAATGATAAAGGAAACTGCAAAACTCCATAAACACTTGGAAATAAAATAATACACTCCTAAACAATCAATGGGTCACAGAAGAAATTAAAGAAGAAATTAAACAATATCTGCAAGTAAAGAAAAATAAAAATACAACTTGTCAGAACCTGTGGGATGCAATGAAAACAGTCCTCAGAGGAAAATTTATTGCAGTGAATTCCCACATAAGGAAAACAGAACAAACACAAATGAACAACCCGATGCTACACCTCAAAGATCTAGAAAAAGAAGAACAAAGTCAAGTCCAAAGTCAAAAGAAGGGAGGAAATTATAAAGATCAGAATGGAAATTACCAGAATAGAGACTAAGAAAATACAAATAATTGATGAATCAAAGAGTTGGTTCTTTGAAAGAATAAATAAAATTGATAAGCCACTAGCCAATCTTATTTTAAAAAAAGGAAAGAAAAAAACCCAAATTCATGCAATAAGGATTGAAAAGGGCAAAATCACTACAGACCCTGTGGAAATACAGAAGTTCATCAATATCTACTTCAAAAACATTTACTCTCATCGGTTTGATAACACAAGAAATGGACAGATCCCTACAAACATACGAATTAACAAAGCTGAATCAAGAAGATGTAAAACTGCTGAAAAACCCAATTTCAGTTCATGAAATTGAAAATGTAATTAGAATCTTACCAACAAAGAAAAGCTCAGGTCCTGATGGATTTACAACTGAGTTCTACAAGAAATTCAAGGAACACTTAATGACAACACTCCTCAAACTCTTCAATGAAATTGAAAGTGAAGCAAGTCTCCCTAAATCATGCCTGGAAGCAAGTATTACCCTAATACCAAAACCAGAGAAAAACCCTACCAAACACGAAAACTGTAGACCAATCTCCTTAATGAACACAGATGCAAAAATCCTCAGTAAAATACTGGCAAACAGAATGCAGCAAGTCATCAAAAAGGTTATATACCATGACCAAGTGGGATTCATCTCAGGAATGCAGGGAAGGTTCAATATATGCAAATCAATAAGCATGATACATCATATCAGTAAAGCCAAAGATAAGAATCACATGATCAATTCAATAGATGCAGAAAAAGCTTTTGATAAAGCACAGCATGCATTCATGATAAGAACCTTAAGGAAAATTGGAATAGATGGTCTCTACCTCAATCTGATAAAAGCCATCTAAGACAAACAACAGCCAGCATCATATTAAAATGTCAAAAACTGAAAGCTTTCACTCTAAAATCAGGACAAGGGTGGACGAGGGTGTCCACTATCACCACTCCTATTCAATATAGTGCTGGAAACATTAGCCAGAGCAATTAGACAAGAGAAAGAAATAAAAGGAAAAGGATAGGAAAGGAAGTTAAATTATCATTATTTGCAGATTATATACTCTACATAGATGACCCCCACAACTCCTTTGAAAGACTTCTAGATGCAATAACCAAATTCAATAAGGTAGCTGGACACAAAGTCAGCACTCAAAATTCAGTAGCATTCCTGTACACAAACAATAAACTCACTGACATAAAAGTAAGAGAAACCACATCCTTCACAATAGCATCCAAAAAAATGAAATACTTAGAAATCAATCTAACAAAGGATGTAAAAGATCTATTCAGTGAAATTACGGTACTCTGAAATAAGAAATTGAAGAGGATCTCAGAAAATGGAAAGACTTTCTTGTTCATGGATAGGAAGAAAAAACATTGTGAAAATGGCCATTCTTCCAAAATTGTTATATAGATTTAATGCAATTCCAATCAAAGTACCAATAGCATACCTCACAGATCTGGAGAAATCATTCCTAAAATTCATCTGGAACCAGAATAGACCTAGTATAACAAAGGCAATTCTGGGCAACAAATGCAAGGCAGGAGGCATCACAAACCCTGACCTGAAGTTATACTACAAAGCTACTGTGATAAAATCAGCATGGTACTAGACTAAAAAGAGACCTGAAAATCAATGGAAGATTATAAGATACAACCACACCTATAGACACACTCAGCCACCTTATCTTTGACAAAGGGGTCAAACATTTTCACTGGAAAAAAATATAGCCTCTTTAATAAGTGATGCTTGAAAAACTGGCTTTCCATTTTCTGAAAAATAAAACTAGACCCATTCTTATCACTGTGCATGAAACTAAAGTTAAAATGGATCCAAGTTCTAAATATTAAAAGAGAAACACTAAATATACTGGAAGACAAAGTACATAAAAATCTTGAAGCCATAGGGGTAGGCAGAAAATTTAGGAACAAAAATCAAACTGCATGGGAAATACTTCCCAGAATCAACAACTGGGATCTCATCTTATCAAAAAGCTTTTGCATATCAAAGGAAATCTCCAACAGATTGAAAAGTAAATCCATGAATTGGGAAAAAATCTTAGTCAACTATCCCTAAGACAAAGGACTTCTATCTAGAACATATAAAGAATTTTCTTAAAAATCAGGCACTCAAATTCAAAGACTCAAACCAAAATTGGGTTTCTGAGATGAACACATTTCTCAGCTGAAGAAATACAAATAGCAAACAAATACATGAAATAATGTTCAGCACCATTGGTCACTAGAGGAATGCAAATAACAACAACACTGAGATTCCATCTCCCTCCAAATAGAATGACCAGGATCAAGAAAACCACTGAAAACAAATGCTGATAAGCCTGCAGGGAGAAAGGAACTCTTCTGCACTGTTGATGGGAGTGTAGACTGGTGTAACCACTGTGGAAATCAGTCTGGAGGTTCCTCAAAAAGTTGCAGTTGGAGGTCTCATTTGACCCAGCTATTCTGCTTCTGGGCATATTTCCAGATGAACTGAAAACATCATACCACAGTGACATATGTACACTCATGTTTACAGCAGCACAATTTGTCATAGCTAAATCTTTGAAACAACACAAATGCCCATCAACTGAGGAATGGATGAAAAAGATGTGGTATTTTTATACAATGAAATACTACTCAACTATAAAGAAGGACCTTATTGAGACTTTTATAGGTAATGGATATGATTTGAGACCATACTTATAAGTGAAATAAATCAAACTCACATGTTTAAATACCATATTGTCTGCCTAGTGTAAGAAACTGAAAGAGTAAATAAGATACAAAACCCTCAATAAATATTGTGAAAGAATAAGAAACTGCTCAAAGAGGAAAAAATAACTAAGATAGGGCAAAGGAAAAAAGAAGGATGAAAAAAGAAAAAAGATATAATTTTGCATATATATGCTTAAGATTAATAAGATGATTGTACTACTAATTCTATTAGTTCCTAGAATAAAACAGTTAATATTCATAGGATTAGATCAGTCTTGCATGTCTATATCTGGTAATTTGAGTGGCACTTTTGAAGATAACCTTACAAAACAACAACATTTGTTATATTCCTATCACTTTGTTTTGAAAGCCTACATTGTTATTGTTTTGGACTCTGTTATTTTTACTTATTAATCTCTTTTGTTTCTTGTTTATCTTATACTTTCTTTTGTTTTGTTTTGTTTTTCCCTCTAATACAGAAAGTATAGATGTACATCTATAGGCTTATATATGCCCAGAACTTCTCCCAATGAGTTTACAAGAATTGATTTTATTATATGTGATTGTTCGAACAATACATTGAAGAAATCAAGGCATCATGGTACCATTGCTGATTTCCTATCATTTTGTTTTGAAGCAAAATAATGTTTTTATTCTTTGTTTTGATTGGTTTTATTCTGTTTTCTATTACTTGATTTCAATATATGTGAATGCGTGGACATCTATGTTGAAGAGAACAAGAGAAATTATAGTAGCCATTATTGATTTCCCATTGTCTGGTTTTGAAGGCCCGTAAGACTCTCATTCTTTTGTTTTGATTGGTTCTATACTATTTTGTTTTGTATTAATTTATTGTGTGTGAATGTATGGATAACCATTTCAAAGGAAACAAGAGACATTATGGTAGCCACTGTTAATTTCCTATTCTCTTGTTTTGAAATCCTGTGTTACTTGCATTGTTTCACTCTGAACTGCTTTGTTTGCTCCATTCTGTTTTGTTTTGTCTTATTTTATTTAAAAAAAAAAAGAAGCAGAGGTTTGGATTGATAAAGCACCCTAATATAATCATGGCACTCTTCAATTAGTCTAATTTATGAAGGTGCAATTACCTTAAACCACATAAAATGTTCAAATAGTCACACATTATCGAAGGTAAATGAATGCTTGCATATGAACTTTTAAATATGGAAATAAATTGTCTTATATTTTGGTTAATGATTTTGCGAGTTTTGCTTTTTTATCCAAATGCTTTCCTCCTAATTAGTTGGAAGGAGTAGGAGAAGCTTTGGGAGAAAAGATATTGAATGGAAACCACCTAAGAATTCCAGGCTGAGTTACAGGATACAATTGTGTCCATTTCTGTACTATTCTAAGTTTTAACTTTGGGACGTGACTACAGATGTAAACTTCTCTGGGAACATATACATGGGACTTGAATTAATACTGCTGTGAGCTGCTGTATCTACAGGTCACACGCAGATTTGTCTGTGAGGTAGGAGAAGTTGGAATCTGTTCATATGAAATCCTGATACAGAAGATCTAGAGTGTGGTAGGCCTTACTGTTTAAGCAGTAACCCATTAAAAATGAAAATGCAAGTAAGCCTTTGACCTGCGCTTGGAGCCATAGAGAAGCAAAACCACAGTGAAATTAGAGTTCCATAGTCTGAATGTTTATGGCCAAATTTATAATCCAGAGCTATGCTTGCCCCTACATTCAGCCCAAAATTTTTAAAACTGGAAATCAATTTCCTTTATGTCATGATAAGTCTTACATTAAACTACTCCAGTCTTCAAAATTACAACATTAAATCAGTTTAACAAAAGCAAAAACAAAAAAAGAAGAAAAAAATAAATTCATTGACATTGAATATCTTTAACACAGATCAAAAGAGGAAAGAACCAAAGTTGAATAACCTCAAATTCTTATCTAAGGTTAAAATGTTCAACTGTCTTTTCTTTTCACTATCTGTTTCTAGTTTAATTTATAAATTAAATTTGTGCAATATTTCTCTATGCATTAACATTAGGAACTGCTCAAGAAAAAAGCAGAGCAAAACTAAACAAAACAAAATCTCTATTTTTTTAATTTGGAAAAGTAAGTCCTTACTTTAAGTCCGTATCATCCTAGATGTGTCTGATTTTGTCTAATATCAGAAATGTAAGTCCTTGATGAACTAGTGTTCATCAGTAGAGTATACATTTCTAGCATCTCATCAGATTCTTAACATGGATTTGACAATAGGGTAAAAAATTATATACAACAGTATGCTTCTAATACACACAGTATTATATCTACATCACTAACCTCACCTCTCTTCTTTCAAAATGTAGGTGAGAACAATGTATATATCATAGTTGGATTTTTTTATTATTTATTTATTTATTTTGTGTATTCTTTTTGTAGTACAAGTGACAGAACCTAGGGGCACTCTATCATTGGGCTAACTCCTTGACCTTTCTTATTGGATCATGTTATGTTGTCCAGGCAGGCCTCGAACTTCTGATCCTCCTTCCTAAGCCTTGCTTCTGAGTAACCAGGGTTATGGAACTGTATCGCTGTGGCTTGAATCAGAGTGTTGTTGTTTGTTTGTTTGTTTGTTTTTTGTTTGTTGATTTCCTTTTGATGGTATGAAACAGTGCTTACCAAACATTTTTAACACAGCTTGATGGTTAAGAATGATCAATGCATATTCCTGTTATTATTTCAATTATTGTTTTTGACTTAAAACAACTTCTTCCACTTAAGTAGATTGATAACTTTCTACTTTTAGAGTAGCTGGAAGAGTGTAGATCTCAACTAATCCTGAGAATAGATTTACTAGTAAGCAAGAGTAGAAAAGAGGAATAAATGCCATGTCAAGAAGACTAAATTGAATACATGTATGACAAAATGGCAAGTCAAATACGGAGAGACTGTAAAAAGGCCACTTGCTCAGAAGTGCAAAAACTGATGTGAATTGAGGTCCACCTACAACAGAATACAAGGAGAGAAAATTACATCATTTCATCTAGGATTCAGGCTAGGGTTTCATCTTAGAAAATGAAATAAATACAAGTAATAAAACCTTGCAAAAATTAAGCCCCATAGCCATAATTATCAGGTTTATTTGTAATTTAATAAAAATAAGTTACAAAACAACTCATTTCATCCCTCATCCCTAGGATGGCCAAGCCCAGAAGACATAGTACAAAAATATCTACAAATATCTATTTCTCTTCTTGAGAATATTCTGGGTTTCATTTTGTGATTAAAAAATTGCAACTGCTTCGTGGTTGAGGAAACTGTGTATTTCAATGGTACCAGTGAGCAAGCTTTGTATTTGTGTTCATTTGAAAAAAAACTGAACAAACCTTTCTCTGTGCATTAAGCCTTCTGACCTTTATTGAAATAACAAAACAGTTATTCAAAGGACATGAGGATGAATTAAAGGTAACTTTCTATTTGCTAACATTCAAGGGAGGAATGGCTTTCCTGTCTATCTCAGAGGGTTGCTCTGACAAAATGTTTGCAAAGCACTCAGTCTTCTCAAGAGAGTATTGAATTATGATTTTTTCTAAAATTTTAAATGTCTGGGCAGTAAAATTTTGATAAGTTAACAATAACAAACTGCATTTGCAAATTTAAGGTGGACTTAAAGAAGTTTTTAAAATGTATAAGGAAAGGAATTTACAATCTTGAGTCCTATGGCTGAGGACTAGTGTGACTCTAGACTTCAATGCAAAAGCTTCCAAGTAACAGTGTGGATTTAGGAAACAGAATCACTGCAGTGTGGTGCTTTTAGAAATAGTCATGGCTCACCTTGTTTTAGTTCATTTTTGCTCAAAAATTATAAATAAAATATACAAGCTTCAGGGTAAAGGAGCATGGCAAATCCTTTGGAGCTCTTGAAATTACTCTCCTATCTATCCCTTTCTTTAGTTTTCATTGTTGTTACCCAGGACAGGTATTAACAATTGAAATAATCTCTGCACTAATCTTTCTGCTCAACCCAATTCCCTCGTCAGTCTATCCAATGCATTGATTACAGATTTATCTTTTCCATTTCCACACTTAAAAGCCATGAATGGCTCCCCATTGCTATCAACTTTAGTACAAAATATTGCTTAATATTAAGGGTGATAAAATACAAAAACATCTTCACTTGCTATGTGATCTTTTCTTTTTCTTCCTCATGTAATTTACCTTTTAGGAACAGTTTGCTCACAACACAGTTAAAAGTTTCTCTCAGTTTTTGAGAGTTTCTCATCTCTGGTAATTTTATCATGCTCTCATCACAAAATATGGGCAATATGCACACAAAAAGAGTTTTCCCCGTTCAAAATTCATGAATTTCTCTATTTGTTAAGTTTCATTTTTTCACAATGCTAAAAGTTGTTCTAGAATGTATGCAAATGTTTGGTGGTGATTCCAGAGAGTTTAATACTCTCTGTAAAATGTATATTAGTCAGCCTTCCCCTGGCTGAGACACAATGCCCAACACACATAATATGGAGACAAAGCTTAATTTAGGTCATCTTTTCAAGGGATTCAGTCCAGGGTCAGCTGATTCCAAGGCAGAAACATGGTGGAAGGGTGTGGTAAAGCAAATGTATGGCAGCAGAGCAAGGGAACAGGGACACAGAGAAAGGGTAAAGGAGTCAGATATATTAACCAAGGTTTTCCCTCCAGGATACACATGTAGAAATATGCTATATTAATTGCCTCTACAGCTCTCAAGTCAAATAAATTGATACAATTAAGCTTCAGCACTATAAAATTTGTTGAGTACATGATTTTGACATATTTGTATTCTTTATTTTCCATTCTGAAAATAATAATCAGTAAATCACATAGTAACTGTACACTATATATTAAGTGT
>RJWM01007043.1:69190-80605 GCA_004363535.1 Dasyprocta punctata | reverse complement strand
CCCAGGATAGCCGAGGGCCTGGATCCCACAGCAATATCATGCAAGAGTCCCACTAGAGACCCAAATGCATGACAATGCCTCCCACAGTACCAACTGGGAATCTAAGAACCCACAATAAGGGCTCACGCCAGTTTATTTACGGTTCTGTGCTGGGAAGGCCACAGGTCAGCGGTGGAACTAGAAAGTCTATGCCAGCAGGCTCAAGGAGCTGTGCAGTGGGTTGAGGGTTCTACATAGGAGCCGAGAAGTCACGCTCAAAAGAAGAAGCGGGGCTGCCCTGAAGAGCACCACAGCCATCCCCAACGGTGACGAGGTCCTGCGCTCCTCTGATGATGGAGAACAGTTGAGCACAGTTCAGGAAGCCCAGCGTGACCAGCTTCTCCGGCACACAGCCTCCCCTCCGGAGTCAGGAAGTGATGCACAAGGTGAGGAGCAGAGCTCCTGCAACGTGAACCACAGCCACTCTCACCGATGAGGTCCCGAGCTCCTCCGACGATAATGGCCGAATCCATATTGGAGAAGCCAGCATGACAAGTACCTCTGGGAGAACCAGTGGCTCCAACAGCAACTCTTGGAAGAACCCACAACGCCTACTTCCTCTTCTCCACGTCCCTATTTATGCTGGCAACTTTCTTCAGGTGGAGCATCTTTACTCAACACCAGCTGAATTAATTCAACTGGTGCTAAGTTGGCCACCAGTTTGTAATCCATAACACATTTTTTTTTTTTTTGGTGGAACTGGGGATCGAACTCGTGACCTTGCCCTTACCAGGCAGACGCTGTGCCACTGAACTATATTCCCAGCCAAGGGAGACTGTGTCTTATACTAATTATACAACAATGAGTTAAGATGAGAAAGTATGTTATTATTGTAGCTACTTCATTAGCAGATTACAGAAGAAAAGCCTTTTTAAAATCTCAAAAGTAGAGCCAGGCATGGTGGCACACGCCTTTAATCCCAGCACTCGGGAGGCTGAGGTAGGTAGAGCATTGTGAGTTCGAAGCCAGCTTGGGCTACCATGTGAGCAAGGCTGGTCTGAACTACATAGTGTGACCCTGCCTCAAAAACACTAGGGCCAGGAGTTTGGCTCAGTGGCTTAAGTGCCTGGTTGGCAGGCGTGCGGTTGTGAGTTTGATCCCTGGTACCAATAAAAAAATAAAATAAAATAAAATAAAATCTCAAAAGATGCAGGAAAAGCCTTGATAAAATTCAATAGTCCTTCATAATTTTTAAAATCCAATAAGAGTTCATAAAGTACCAGTCACAGTGGTTCACTGTAATCCCCAACTGCTTGGGAGGATCATGAATGAGCTCCCAGCCCGGGTAACTTAGAGAAACCCTGTCTCAAGAAGTAAAACAAAAAGAGGAGGGGGGTGCAGCTCAGTGCGGAGCTCCTGAGTTCAGTCTCCAGGACCAAAAAAAAAAAAAAAAAAAAAAAAAAAAAGAGTTCATGAAGTAGGCTAGGTAACGCTGCAGGCTGTGTAAACGCTTCATCCTCTTTCTTTCAGGAGCCCACATTAAACTAGAGATAAGCATAAGCCCTCACACACAGATGGAGTAGAAATGAAAACAAATGCTGTATAAAGATGCCAACGAGCTACTAGAAAATAGGGTGGATCCACAAGTAGAAATTTGGGAGCGGCGGGGCACCAAGGATCAAACTCATAACCTCATGCCTGCCAGACAGGTGCTTAAGCCATGAGCCAAACTCCCAGCCCTGGTTTTTTGAGGCAGGGTCACACTGTGTAGCTCAGGCCGGCCTTGCATTCACCTTGTAGCCCAAGCCAGCCTTGAACTCACAATGCTCCACCTACCTCAGCCTCCTGAGTACTGAGATTAAAGGTGTGCGCCACCACACCCAGCTTACAAGCAGAAATTTTAACTACTAGGTTTGACCAAGATATTTACAGTGTAAGTTTATGTTTTGAAACATTTATTTAGTAAAAGACACATTGCCATTAGTCCCCCTCAAAATAGTCCCTGTAGCTTCAGACACACTTATCTCACTGTTCTTGCCACTTTCTGAAGAAGTTCTGGAAGTCATCTTTTGTGTTTTTATGAGATGGGATTTTTTGTTTGTTTGTTTGGTACCAGGGATCAAACTCACGACCTCGTGCCTGCCAGGCAGGTGCTTGTGCCACTGAGCTAAATATCCAACCCTGAGACACGGTTTTTTTTAAAAAATGCAGTGACAGCACTCAGGAGGCTGAAGCAGGAGGATCACTGTGAGTTTGAGACCAGCCTGGGCTACAAAGTGAGTTCAAAACCAGCCTGAACTGCAGAGTGAGACCCTGTCTCAAAAAAATAGGGCCAAGGATTTAGCTCAATGGCCTAAGTGCTTGCATGGCAGGCATGAGGTTGTGAGTTCAATCCCCAGCACCAAAAAATAAATAAATAAAAATAAAATAAAAATAAAAATGCAGTGAATGCTGTTCCTGGGTGCAGTCCAACGGAAAAGGAGGCTCATAAAAATCTGACGGGGTGTCCTCATTCATCTTACTCCCCAGATCTGGCCCCCTGTGACTTCTGGTTCTTCACCAAAGACAAAATGACCCTGAAAGGCAAATGTTTTGAATCGATTCAGGGCATTAAGGCAGCCACGCCAGTGCGAGAACAGACATTGATTAACGAGGATTTGCAGAACTGCTTCAGAAAGTGGAGAGGACGGTGGGATAAGGGTGTGTGAAGAGGGAGTATTTGGAAGGGCGATTAGTGGCAATGTGTTTTCTGTAATATATTTTTTAATTTAAACCTTTGACCCACTTTTGACCACATAAGTATAAACCGCCATTGATCCTGGGGTCCCCCAAAAGGTTCAAGCTTGTTTCCACCGCAAAATTCTCGGAAAGTTTAGCAACTGGAGGTCCCCACCCTTCCGCAGCCAGGCTGCGGGTCTGAAGAAAAGGATCGTTTGGAGCTCTGTACAGAGAGCGCGAAGACTCCCTCCACGGCCTCCCCCATGCCAACAGGGAAAGGAAGTAACCTCGGGAGAACGCAGCATAGAACACACCGTGGTGGTCACCCCTCGGGAAGCCGGCAGAACCCACTGACCACCCCACGGTGACGACGCCCGCCCATCCATCAGCACGTGCAACAAATCCACAGCCGATGTCTAGGGTTCAAGTTCCGCTTTCTTCCACAGAGGCCGAGAGTCACAGAGCACCAGGCTCTGGATGAAAGAACTAACCTGAAAGATAAAGGCCAAATCAAGCAACCAAAAAGAGCACTCAAGGCACAGGGGGAGGAAGAAAGGGAAACAAGAGTAACTACTCTAAGAAGCAAGGGGTTTTTTTGTTTTGTTTTGTTTTTTGCGGTGCTGACAATAGAATCAAGGGCCTTGCACATACTACGCAAGTGCTTTACCACTAAGCTACAACCCCATCCCTTAGAATATATGCATATTTTTTTTGGTACCAGGGATGGAACTCACAACCTTGAACCTGCCAGGCAGGTGCTTATACAACTGAGCTAAATCCCCATCCCCGCTTAGAATACTTTTTATTAAAGAAACATAACACACAAAAGCTCGCAGATATTAAAGCAAAACAGTTTTTGAGGACACCTGGGGTTGAGGGTACACTTAGTGCTTTCCTAGTGTGCTTGAGGCCCTGGATTCAATCCTTACTACTGAAAAAACAACAAAACAAAACTTGAAATCCTTCAGAAAGCTGAATAAAAAGACAAAAAAAAATTTTTTTTAAACTTTTTTTTAAATGGGAGAATAAGCCAGGCGTGGTGGCACACGCCCTTAATCCCAGCGCTTGGGAGGCTGAGGTATGAGAAGCATTATGAGTTCGAGGCCAGCTTGGGCTACAACGCAAGCGCAAGGCCGGCCTGAGCTACATAGTGCAACCCTGCCTCAAAAAACCAGGGCTGGGAGTTTGGCTCAGTGGCTTAAGCACCTGCCCTGGCAGGTGTGAGGTTATAAGTTCAATCCCCAGTGCAGCAAAAAAAAATAAAAATAAAAATAAATAAATAAGTGGGAGAATAAAATACTCAACACACAAGCAATGAGGATTCCAGAAAAAAAGACTAGAAAACAATGGAGAAAACCAGGCATGGTGGAGCAAGGCTGTAATCCCAGCATTCAGGAGGCTGAGGTAGGAGAATGCCAAGAGACCAGCCAGAAGAGGAAGAAGAGGAGGAGATGCTCTTACTAAGCTGTTAAATTGCTCAGGCTGGGTTTAAACTTTAAATCCTCCTGTCTCAGCCTCCCAGAGTGCTAGCATTATAGGCCTGCAGCACCAGGCCCAGGTACAGCAGCAACACCTGTCATACTTGTATCTTCCATGAAGTCTGAGGGTCACTGAGGACATTTTCAGACACACAGTCTCAGAGTCATCTAACCTTCATGAAGCTCTTTCACGTAACCACAAGACAATACCCGGCTCCAAGTGAGTAAATAAACCACGAAAGCCACGATGGGGTGGGGCGGAGAGGGGCAATGTCAGGGCAGGCCAGGTCGACAAGAGCAGAGCAGGGCGAATTTACTTAACTGGAGTCTTAGGTGACCCGGAGCTCTCGGGAATGCAGAGCCCAGACCCAGGGAAAACCGTCCACTTCGTGAATTACGTCCGCTGGAGGAGGGGCCTGCCTGGGGACGTGGGGCCGGGCAACCGGCAGGACCGGGTGAAAAGGGCAGGGAGCCTGGGGACCCAGCCCGGCCCCGTGCAGCGCTGCGTGCTGCTCCCCCGGCAGGGCAGGGCTAGGGAGCCCTGGGAGGAGGGGATTCCCCCGGGGGAGCAGCAGGCTCCTGGGCCACGAGGTTTCATGGCTTGCTGCGCTTCGGGCTTCCAGTTCCATGGCCTGCCTCGGGGACAGGGGATTCCGCTTCTATGGCTCACTCAGCAGGGCGCAGGGGAGCAGCAGGCTCTGCTTCCGAGGCCGGGGTCCCCTTAAGTGCGGAGCACTCAGCCTGCGAAGTTCATGCTGGGGGCGACTTTTTCCCCAGTGCCGGGGAGGGACCCAGGCCTTGCCGCATCCTCGATGCCCCTGAGCTGTGGACCCAGCCCCAGCAGAGCTCCTGAGCCCCCGAGACAGAGCGCGAAATGCTGACCACGTGGCCAAAGCCTGGAGAAAACAGTTGGTTTTAGCTGAAGAGTCAGTCAGTTACTAACTGGGGGGAACCAAACGCGACACAAGAAAGGCCAGCGTGGGCTCAGCGGTGCAAACCCTGGGGTGTGCGTCTCTCACAGCGGGGTTCCCTGGGGCTGTAGGCTCGCGACGCCTGCACCCCAGCCCAGCGCTGGGTTGGGATCCGAACCCACGGGGCGCCCTGTGAAGGGGCGGGGCCCCTGGCGAGCCCACAGAGGGCTGGGGAACAGGACCGGCTGGGCTGCGCGGCTGTGACGCGTGAGTGACGCTCCTCGCCCCTTCTGCCGTGGGAGGACACAGCGAGCGCTGAGCCTGAGCCGGGAGGGGGCCTCCCCAGACCCCCGGTCCCTGGTGCCTCTGTGCAGACGTCCCAGCCTTAGGGACCACACGAAGTAAGTTTCTGTGTTCATAAACCACCCAATATATGGGTGGTTTATATATATGTTTTGTTATTTTTGTTGTTTTTGTTTTGTTATAGCAGCCAGATGAGACTAAGACAAAAATCTAAAATAAATTAAAACTAAATTAAACATCCTGCAGGGGTTGATGGTGCACTCCTATAGGCCCCGTTTGTGGGAGGCTGAGGCAGGAAGATCACTGTGAGTTCAAGGCCAGCCTGGGCTACATAGTGAGACCCTGCCTCAAAACAAAACAAAACAAAAAATATCAATATGTTACCTAGAAGCATGGTGCTACATACAGACCAAACAGCCACAAGGGTTCAAAGTGGTTGCCTTGGGCAACCAGTCTAGAAGTTCTGGAAGCTATGCAGAACTATTTGTAAATTGTATTTTTTCATAAAAATTTACATTAAAAAATAATCAGGGCTGGGGATTTAGCTCAGTGAGGTAGGTGCCTGCCTGGCAAATGTGAGGTCATGAGTTTGATCCCCGCTACTGGGGGAAAAAAGAAAAAATCAAATCGGGGTGTGGTTATAGGCCTACACCTATAATCCCAACACTCTGAGAGGCTGAGGCAGGAGGATCCCCAATTCAAGCACAGATGATTGACTGACTGATTGACTGCTATAGTGGGGATTGAACCCAGGACTTTTGCACTAAGCTACATCTCCAGTCCTCTACATTGTTTATTTTGAGACTGAGCTTTACTCAATTCCTAAACTGCCCAGGCTGGGTTTGAACTTTTCAGTCCTCCTACTTCAGTTTCCCAGAGTGCTGGGATTACAGGCATGGGCCACCACACTGGGCTAAATACAGCCAAATTCTTATTTTATTTCATTTTTTTGGTACTGGGGATCGAACTCACGACCTTTTGCTTGCCAGGCAGGCCCTTTGCCAGTGAGCTAAATCCCCAGTCAGTACAGGACATTTAAATGACAAGGGAATTAGAAAAGGATCAAGGAGAAACCTGCTCATGAAGAACATGGATCCCATAGTCCCCAGTGTCAAGGCGACCTGTGCGACGCTATGGTGACAACTGAGCAGAGAAGGACACATCCCAGGGACAGGAGAGAGGCAAGGGGCGGGGAAAGATGGAGGGGTTTGGGGAAGCACCGTTCCTGCAAAAATGCCCACCCAGCCTTGCTGGGTGTGGTGCCACAAGCCTGTCACTCCAGTATGCAGAGGCTGAGGCAGGACCGTCTAGAAGAATTCAAGGTGAGCACAGAATATGTAACAAGACCTTGTCTCAGAACAAAATGAAAGAACAAAAACAATAAATCTCCTTTTACCTTTTCCTTGTGTGGGTAAACTCACTAGTTCCTTCATGCCCTACCTATACTGTCTCCCTGCGTCTCAATGACAAAGGGCGTGCAGGATAAATAGTAACAGCTTTATTATCCGTGCAGCTCCACTGGGGCAGAGAAACAAGCAGACGGTGGCCGGGAAGCACAAATGTCCCGAGCTGCCCCAGCTGCTGCTGCTCCAAGCGCCTGCTCGGCTCCGGCCTGGGAGGAGAACCAGCGTCCCAGCGGGTTCCGAAAACTCAAGCCAGGGTGACGAGCAGGTAAGAGTGACTGGAATGAGGTGAGGGCTCCCCTCTGGATCAAAACTTTCCAGTTGCTTCATTGCCTGAGGCTGCTTCACCGCAGCTCCTTGGGAGAGGAAGAATTTACACGAAATAAACTCACTTTCTAGCAAGGATTTGGGAAGGGTGGCTCTGGGTGTGCCAGGCCCCGCTTCCAAACCCAGCACCTAAGGAAACAGGAGCCGGGGGCGGCTTGGCCAGCTCCCCGTCGAGTGTGTGCTTTGCCTGCTAAATGGATCTTTGCTGTGCCTCTGGAGGAGGGAGGTTTAGGGTTATCAACAGTATGAGTATTTTCATAAAGAACACTTGCATAAACTATATTTGCATAAGATTCATTTGCATAATCAACATTTGCATAAACAACATTTATATAAAGGACTGGGTCTTTCCACTTTGTCTGCAAACTATAAACACAGGGCTGTTTCTGCACAGAAAGCTTGGGTCCTGTCTCATAAACAGACTATAAAACATAGCATGCTACATATCTTCATGCATGCTACGCATTATCATCTGTGTACAATTTTCGTGCTCGTTGACCCCAAAATAGGAACATTTCCAACCAGTCAGTAAGAGATTAAGACCAAATTTCCCATTCTACTCCAAACCCAGCAGGTTAGTTTCTGAAGACTAACTCAAATGCTTTGCATACAAGGAGACAAGAGTCATAATCTTTCAGAAAGTATCTTTTGTGCAAAGAAAAGAACACATGTAAAAAGCCCTTCCAAAAACATCTATATATTAAGAAACAAAGAGAAGAAAACAAGAATCTCACACTAGGTGCCTATAGTCAATGAAGTAAAGAAGCTACTGAGCCGGGCGTGATGGTGCTCGCCTGTAATCCCAGCACGGAGGCTGAGGCAGGAAGACTGCCATGCCAGCCTAGGCTACATAAGACCCTGTCTCAAAAAAAAAAAAAAAAAAAAAAGGAAAGAAAGAAGGCTCTAGGAGGTAAGGGTGCAGGAAACCACAGTGGAAGGGGAAGACAAGGGAACCTAAACTGGGTGGCACAGCACCCACAAAATAAACATTTAAAAAAACACTGAAGAGCCAGGCATTTCACACGCTTGTAATCCCAGCACTTGGGAGGCTGAAGCAGGAGGAGGACTTGAGTCTAGGAGTTAGAGACCAACCTGGGCAACATGGAGAGACTCTGTGTCAAGAAGAAAAAAAGGAATAAACACAGCACTACCCCTGTCTGCATGACAGGCTGGGTCCAATGAAAACTTCATTTCAACTGGATTACTAGATTTTTTTGGCTTTTGAGACAAGGTTTCATTACGTAGCCCAGACTAGCCTCAAACTGCTGGTGATCCTCCTGCCTCAGTGTCCTGAGTGCAGGGATTACAAATCACTTGTTTTGAAGTTTTACTCAAATCAGAGAGTGCAGAAAGCTTTGAAGCAGTCAAAACATGAGGATGTGGGAGGTGGGTGTGGTGATGCACGCCTGTAATCACAGCACTCACGAGGCTGAGGCAGGAGGATCACCACGAGTTTGAGGCCAACCTGGGCTACATGGTAAGACCCTGTCCCAGAAAACCAAGGGAAAAAACACAAAAAATGAAACAAACAAACAAACAAAAAAGCAAACTAGGATTTCCAAGGCACACGCCTGCCCTGGCCAGCCCCCCCTCCCTGCCCCGGCCCCCTGGCCAGGACGAGTGTTTACAAGTCAGCGTTTAGCACCTGCCTCTGCCACGTTCTTACGCCACGCGGCTGTGTTTCCATGAAGGGCAAGGCAAGACTGGAGAGCACAGAGGCCCACTTTCATTTGCATGCTGCAATTTAAAATAGGAAAATGGGGGGGGGGGG
Source organism: Dasyprocta punctata (assembly GCA_004363535.1). Classification (NCBI taxonomy): domain Eukaryota; kingdom Metazoa; phylum Chordata; class Mammalia; order Rodentia; family Dasyproctidae; genus Dasyprocta; species Dasyprocta punctata. The sequence goes on along the minus strand of RJWM01007043.1, from coordinate 71,715 downwards.
ACCCATGAGACTAGTTTTCAAAATAGCAATGTTTAAAATTTCTTTCATGTCGAGGATGAAGGGGGAAAAAAATTTTTTTTTTTTTTTTTTTTTTTTTACTCCTAAAAATGGCTCTTTCCTAGAACATCAGGGTTAGTTTCTGAGTGGCACGTTTTAAAAACATTTAATCAGTAATCGGAAAGTATGTCAACACCTTCTGGTGGTGTGCTATAAAACGGGAGCCTTGTCAACAGCAACAGAGAGAGGTGACACACTTGGGACACGGAGCTTTTGTGCTGACACACAGGAATAATATAATTTTAAAATTTATCATCTGTTTAGCTGCAAGCCACAATTAATCTTTTTGACAATTCGTACAACGCTTTCAGTAACACCTGGGAAGAAAAACAACGCATTCTAATTTTTACTTTTGTGGATTTTCAGGGCTTTATAGCTTCCAAAGCCATACAAAGCCACGCATAATAAATTTTGTGACTGGGATTAAAATGTTGGCAAAAAATATTTCCCTGGTTGCTGCATGCCCCTCCTTGCCTTGGTTAATAAAATTACTTAACACAAGAACTGCGAGAGCAAGCCCTGAGGAAATGCAGGCCTCGGAGGGTACATTTCTGTCACGTCAAATGACATTTTATTCCCAAATCATTTAACCTTCTGACTCTGCATAACTACTGATAGCTTAAACGCAATTCTGGTGGGGACCCGGAAGTGACACGATTTCCTCTATTACAGCTCCATCAAGCCATGTGACACCAAGCCCATTTGATCTGGTGATTTGAAACATATTGCATAGCAGTGAGGCACAGTGGCATGCACCTGTAATCTCAGGGTTCAGGAGGCTGAGGCAGGAGGGTCACTGTGAGTTCAAGGCCAGCCTGAACTACACAGTGAGATCCTGTCTCAAAACAAAAGCAAAAAACAAAACAAAACAAACAAAAAAACACCAAACCCAGGTAAACAAGCAAAACTACCCATCCAAGACTGACTTGCACCTGTCCAACAGCTCATGAAACCAGACTGCTACACTGAAACCAGACTTCTCCACATCCCAGCCCCAGCTGCACATGCTCTCTGTGGTCACTCACCCTTAACATCAGTGAAGACGCAATTGTGATAAGGAAGCCAAGAGAACTCAGCCAAGTGGCTCAGGGTATCAGGGTGTGGCAGCCCAAGCCACGGCACATGCCTGGAGTTTCACCCACCCTTCTGCTGAGGCAGAAGGGCCCCGTGAGCCCAGAAGTTTGAGGCCAACCAGAGCAACATAAAAAGATCCCCTCTCAAAAACAAAACCAACAGCAATGAAAAAGAATATAACAATCAGTGTGTGGAGGTGCACACCTCTAATGCCAGCACTCAGGAGGCTGAGGCAGGAAGATTGCTTCAAGTTTGAGGTCAGCCATGTCTGCACAGTGAGTTCAAGGCCAACCTGAACTACACAGCAAGACCCTCTCTCGCAAAACAAAACAAAAAAAAAAAAACAAAAAATGTAACTGTACCAGCAATGAAGATACACAGAAAAGTTTGACTTCCACTATAAAAGCTAGAACATAGGGTTGAACAAGGCTGTGAAACACAGATGTGTACCTCTGTCAAAAAAAAAAAAAAAAAAGAAAGGGCTGGGGATTTAGCTCAGTGGCCTAAGCACCTGCCTGGCAGGCTCAAGGTTGTGAGTTCGATCCCTGGTACAAAAAAAAAAAAAAAAAAAAAACGGATTTAATACGGGGTGCCTCTGCTATAGATGTTTCTTTCTTTGCTCAGCTTGCTGATTTTCTCTTTTCCCTTCTTTCCCAAGCCCCGGCCTTCTGGGAGGTGATGGAATAACCTTACTATGCACCGTGAGTCTTGCGTATTGGGACCTAAACGGTAGAATTCAATTTCAATGATTTAGCTGTGCCTGGTGAGCCAGGCTTGTCATCCAGCATGCTGAGAGGATGAGGCAGGAGGATCACAAGTTTGAGTCTAACTTTGGCAACTTTGTGGGACCCTGTCTCAAAAGTAGAAATGAAGCCAGGCGTGGTGGTGCACACCTTTAATCCCAGCACTTGGGAGGCTGAGGTAGGCGGAACGTTGTGAGCGCAAGGCCGGCCTGAGCTACATAGTGCGACCCTGACTCAAAAAAACCAGGGCTGGGAGTCTGGCTCAGTGGGTTAAGCACCTGTCTGACAGGCGCGAGGTTGTGAGTTTGATCCCCAGTGCCACCAAAAAAAAAAAAAAAAAGTAAAAATGAGCAGGTCCTATGGCTCGGCCTGAAGGCTCTGGGTTCAAACCCTAGTATTGCAAAAAATAAAAATAAAAAGATGATAATTTTCTCCATTAGAAAAATAAGTAAGTTAGTCCTCTAAAAAATAAAATGAAAAGTGAATTTCAATGACTTTTACTAGTGAATGATCTCTGTTACAGAGTTAACTTTGCCCACAATTGGATTAGAAAACAGTTAGAGGGCTCTTACAGAAAAGACTTCCATAGATGAAGGATTACTACTGAGAATGTATAAAGAACTAAAAAAAAAAAAAAAAAAAAAAAAAAAA
>RJWM01007043.1:0-69090 GCA_004363535.1 Dasyprocta punctata | reverse complement strand
ACTGTTCAACATCACTGGTCATTTGAGAGATGCAAATTAAAACACTGAGATTCCACTTCACTTCAGAAAGAATGGCCATCATCAAGAAATCAAGCAATAACAAATGCTAGCAGGGCTGTGGGGGAAAAGGAACCCTTCTCCACTGTTGGTGGGAGTGTAGACTGGTGCAACCACTGTGGAAATCAGTGGAGATTTCTCAAAAAACTAGCATTGAAGGTCCCATTTGACCTAGCTATTCCCCTTCTGGGTATCTTCCCAAAAGAATTAAAGGAATCATACCACAATGATACATGTGCACCCATGTTTATAGCAGCACAATTTGTAATGGCTAAATCTTGGAAACAACCTAAATGCCCAACCACTGAGGAATGGATAAAAAGATTTAGTATTTTTATACAATGGAGTACTACTCAGCCATTAAGAAGGATAAACTGAAGATTTTTATAGGTAAATGGATGCAACTTGAAACCATACTTATAAGTGAAATAAATCAGACACATATGTGTAAACATTGTATTGTCTCACTAGTGTGAGAAGCTGAAAGAAACGATATATAAAAAGATGGAGGGCTGGGAGTTTGGCTCAGTGGCTGTGAGTTCGATCCCCGGTGCCGCAAAAAAAAAAAAAAAAAAAAAAAAAAAAAAGGTTAAAAGTTACACTACTGATTTCTCTGAGCTCACTGAAGAGAAAGGTTTGTGCCAATATTGTTCAGACAAGTAAATACAGATGTCTTGTGCTCTGAGTAAGTGAAGATGACAACATGCAATGTATATACCATTGTTACCCCCAGTCATTGTGTTTTTTTCTCTTTAAAATATAAATAAATAAATAAAAATTTTAAAAAAGAGAAAAGACTTACAAAGAGCCTAGCTCTCTACACAGCACATCAGAGTCACTCTGGTGGCTGCTGGGACCTAGGGAGCACGCTCGCTCAAGGTTTCTATTTTGAGGCTCTTGGTACCAGTGTGATCAAGGCTCCCCCAGTCCCTTGTTACTGTTGGGCTCAGAACACTGCCCCTCCAAAGATGGTGTCTCCCCACACTATATTTTGTTTGGTTGGTTTTTGATCCAGGGTCTCACTGTGTACACCAGGCTGTCCTTGAACTCGGGGGATCCTCCTGCCTCAGCCTCCTGAGTGCTGGCATTATGAATGTGCCACCATGCCTGGCCACACTGAGTATTTTAAGTTGAAGAAAACGGTGGGGGCAGGAAGGTCATTTGGTGACTTTTTCCCTTTCTCCTGAAGATTCTCCTGTGATGGGAATCTTGCCATGGACCCAGAGGAAGACGTGTCACACGGGAGGCCAGGAAAAACCTGAGGACCTTCAGCTACCCACGTCACACAGATCAGATGCCTGGGACAGAGGTCTGCAAATACATCCCAGAACTCAGGGCTCCTAATTTCCTGACTCCTCACTCCGTGGTCTCCACACACTGCCACTTTCCTGTCTCTGAGAGGAATGGAAACTACTTTCCCACCAACGAGGTCTTTCCTCCAACTTCCCAAGGGAAAAAATTCCCCAACACTTGCTCAGCTAATTTGCTGGTTTGCTTTCTGTGCTACCTGTGACTAGTTGGGCATGGTGATGCACACCTGAGATCCAGGCACTTGGGAGGCTGAGGCAGGAAGGTCACTGTGAGTTCAAAGCCAGCCTGGGCTACATAGTGAGACCTTGTTTCAAAGGAAGAAGAGAGAGAAAAGCAAGTCTAAGGCCTACCCAGAGCTCCCCAGCTAGCGGGGAGGTGCTGAGTTCCAGAGCAGGCTGGCAGGAGAGCCACTCCCAGAACCAGCTTCATGACGGGGAGCCCCGCACAGCACGGAAGCCGGCACAGAGAAGTCCCAAGTACTCTTCCACTTCGCCCGTGCACCTCGGCTGACTAACCAGTGATCCCGCCAGCAGTCTGGCCAAGGGGACAACCAAGACCCCAACCCAGGTAAAAGCAAGTTCAAGGCGGGGTGGTGCAGGCACCCGCTGGAACCCAAGTGTGAAACCAGCCCTGCACAGCAGGGCCCAGCGGAGGGGCAGGTGCCCACCTGGCAAATGCCAGCCTGCCCTCTTGCTCTGGGGGTGAAACACAGGTGTGTGGTGGCTGTCTGTCTGCAGTGGTCCCCGTGCAGGCACCTGGGGGTGAAACACATGCTCAGTGGCAGCTGGACCACACGCATGCTTCGCCTTCCACACCTGATACTTTCCTGCAACCGTTCTGTCAGATTTCTCAGGTATTTTGTTGTTGTTGTTGTTGTTGTTGTTTTGTTTTGTTTTGTTTTGACTTTGAGACAGGGTCTCGCTATGTGTGTAGTTCAGGCTAGTGATCCTCCTGTCTCAGCCTCCTGAGTGCTGGGATGACAGGCGTGCAGCACCATGGGCAGCTCCATTTCCCTGGTTTTTTACAGCAAGTGGTTTGTGGAGGGGTATGGAAGGGAGCAGGAGGGAGGACTCCCACTTTCAAATGTGCCCCGGAAATGCGTCGCTGCTGAGGAAGAGGGGTGCTGCGGCTGTGACGGAGAGAGGCTGGCACAGCCGTAGCCCGGCTTAGCGTCCCTGCTGGTACAGTTCATTGCACTAACTTTCCTTCTGACACCTGCTGCTGGGAACCTGTTGTGAACTGGGGCAGTTAGGACTTGTGTCCCATCTGCCCCTCCTCCCTTGGTCCCGTATCATCAAAGGCAGCCCATTGGGCAAAGGCAGCCCTGGCCCTCAAATCCAACCTCAGGAACCTGGGAAAGGCACACGCACAGCGGAGTAGACCAGGGAGAAGCGGCTCCAGTCCTCTGAGAGGCTCGTAGAATAATCTTCCTTAAACCTCCTGCACGGTCCTCCGACCAAAGCCCATCAAGGTATTAGTGCTCCCTTTGCAAATCCCCCTAATGTGGCGGCTGAGCCCCGTCACACAGGGAGGCGTGGGCCTTGAATGCTAGGCTGCCCTGCCTCCACTCTACTCTACCCGGGGCTCAGTGGTGCTCAGAATAATTAATCTCTCTTCAAGGATCTGCAGAAAGGAGAGCTGCTTGTGTAACTTCTGCCTGGGCACAAGGCGGCCGGGAAAATCTCAGCCTCCTGGGAAAGACCGCGCAGCCAATGCGGGGGGCCTGCCCCGGCCAGAAGCTGCCCCTTTTCCGAATCAGATGTCACTTACTACGTGAAGGGAGAATGGGCTGCAGGGCAAGGGGAGGCCACACTGGTCACTTCCATCCCTTATCATCTTCTGAGGACCTACGGCATGCCTAGGTAAGGGCTGACTGTGGGGGACACAAAGACAGACAAGGGTGCTCTAGGGGTGCAGCTCAGGAAGAGAGCGCTTGCTCAGCATGTGCAGGGCCTAGGTTCCACCCCCAACACCACAAAAATAAACAAGGCAAGCAAGCCAGGTGTACTGGTACATACCTGGATGGCTGCTTTTGGGAGGCTGAGGCAGGAGGACTGCTGTTTTAGCCCAGCCAGGACCATATAGTGAGTTTAAGGCCAGTCTGGACCTATCTAGCGAGACCCTGTCTCAGAAAATTTTTTAAAAAATTGTTTTTGGTATTGGAAATTGAACTCAGGATCTCATGCTTGCCAGGCAAGGACTGTGCTACTAAGCAATATCCCTGATCCTTAAATTTTTAAAAAATTTCACATGATACAGAAAAGACTAGCACAGCCTCTGAACAAGAACATACAAACTCACAAATCATTCCATGTTTTTTAAAAGGTGAGGAAGCCAGGCATGGTAGCGCATGCCTTTAATCCCGGCACTTGGGAGGCTGAGGTAGGAGGAGCATTGTGAGTTCGAGACTGGCTTGGGCTACAATGCGAGTACAAGGCCAGCCTGAGCTACATAGTGCAACCCTGCCTCAAAAAACTAGGGCAGGAGTTTGGCTCAGTGGCTTAAGTGCCTGCCTGGCAGGTGTGAGGTTGTGAGTTCAATCCCCAGTGCCGCAAAAAAAATAAATAAAAAGTGAGGAAGACCAAGGTATGTTACATACATGGACCAATATGCCAAAGTGCAATCCGTATAACTAGAAAGCACGAACAACAACAACAACCACAAAAAGGTAAGGAGAGAATTTCATAATTCTACTGCTAGGTACATGGCCAAGCGTACACACAAATGTTGACAGCAGCATTCTTCACATGTCAGACAGTGGAGACAATGCAAGTGCTTCGCCACTGGATGAACGGACAAAATGCGGTCTGTTACTAAGTGGAGCAGCATCCAGCGACACAAGGGACGGAGACCTGACAGGTGCTACAGTGTGTGCTTCAAGACATGACACTATGGGCAAGAAAGCCAGGCACACAAGGCCACAATGATATACTGTTTCTATGAAAAGGCAAATTCCACAATAGGCAAATTTAGAGATTCTGAAAATAGATGAGTGACTGTCAGGAGAAGGGAGGCAAGGACACGGGGTGCATGTCAATGGGCAGGGAGGTTTGGGGTGCACGAAGTGTCCTAGAATTAGCGATGATCAGGTCACAACTTTGTGAATAGAGTAAGAACCATTACACCGTATGATTTTAAAATGTTACCTTCTCTGGGTCTGGTAATGCATGCCTGTGACTCCAGCCTTATGAGAGGCTGAGGAAAGGAGGATTGCAAGTCTGATCGCTACCTGGGCAGCTGAGCAACTTAGAAACATCTTGTCTCAAAATTAATTTTAAAAAATATTCTATAAGTTCCATTGAGGGACTTGGGTTCAAACTCCCGTACCCCGCCCCCAGAGTGAGACTTACAGCATTTTAATTATATCTCAATTCTGAAATGCCATGGCCGCCCAGAGCGGGGCTAACTGTGGCCAGGGGAACACAGCTGCTGGCATTAGGAACACAGGAGGCTTCGGATGCTTTCTGCAAAGGGGCGGCTAAAAGCCAAACGGCAGCCCTGTGCGGCGAGGGGCGCAGGCCCCAACAGCAGGCTGCAGTTCAACCTGCCCCAGGCTGTGGCACCCCTGGGTCCACCCTGCATTTGCCCTTTCCCTTAGCATCTGAGCGTGGAAATTGCTTCTGTACGTGCGTGTGTGCGTGTGTACGCTGCCGACGGCCCCAGCCTGGGGGTCGCTGGTGAGTACTCTATCACTGTCCTTTCCCACTCTCTTCCTAGAATCAGCAGCACACGGAAGGGTTATTTGTTTATGAAGATTGTAGAGTCTGCGTTTCAAGCTTTCTCATGTCTGCATTTTCTTATCTGGTGGCACGATGATGCTAGAACCAGTGTTGTTATTCTAGTGCCATTTTTAAGGTCAAAATTGGTCACGTAGTGATAGTTTCATATGGCTCAATCTAATACAAACTCACAAGAAAACGTACTTTTTTGGTCCTGCTTCATTACACAAAATGATTTTCAAGGCTGGATGCAGTGGCACACACCTGTAATCCCAGCACTCGGGAGGCTGAAGCAGGAGGACTGCCGTGAGTTTGAGGCCAGCCTAGACTACACACTGAGTTCAAGACCAGCCTGGACTACACAGCAAGATCCTGTCTCAAAGAAAAAGATTTTTAAGCTCAGGGCTCTTGCAGTTATTTTAAAAGCACCAACAAGCCAGGTGTGGTGGCGCATACCTTTAATCCCAGCACTCAGGAGGCTGAGGTAGGCGGAGCGTTGTGAGTTCGAGGCCGGCTTGGGCTACAGCGCGAGCGCAAGGCTGGCCTGAGTTACATAGTGCAACCCTGCCTCAAAAAACTAGGGCCGGGAGTTTGGCTCAGTGCGTTAAGCGCCTGTCTAGCAGGCGCAAGGCTGTGAGTTCGATCCCCAGTGCCACAAAAAAAAAATAAAATAAAGAAAATAAAAGCACCAACAGAGAGGTAAGGGTGAGCAATTGTGATCCCCAACTTCTTCCTCAAACTCCAAAAGTTAAGAGTTTCCATATAAAATCTGGTTTTGTGTCTATTTGTGTGTGTGTGTCTTTTTTTTTTTTTTTTTCCCCTCCCTGCAGTACTGGGTATTGAAGCCAGGGCTTTTGCATCTATATCCCAGCCCTTTTAAAATTGTTTTTAAAATTTATTTTGAGGTAGGCTCTAACTTACTAAATTGTCCCAGCTGAGCTTAAACTGTCAATCCTCCTGCCTCAGCCTCTAAGAGTGCTGGGATTAACAGTGTGTGCCACCACGACGGGTTAAAAAATTATTCCGTGCAATTTATTTACAACTCTAGATGAACTTAGAATATACATTAAGAAAATGTGCCACAAATCAAGGAAACAGGAGTAACGCTTACACTTTTTGCTTTCAGTGCCCTGAGACCCACAGGGCCCTAAATGTCCATGCTGCCCACCCTGGCTGCACCAGGGGAGGCTGCCGTGCTGGAGGGGCAGGGAAGCTGGCCCACAAAAAATACTAAGCAAGTCACCAGAGAGTGAATCAGGACAGACGCTGACTCCAGAGGGCCCGCTCAGCCCAGCCTTCCTGCATAGTGGGCCCCGCCCAACAGCCTCTCGCTAAACAAAAACACTGGCGGTCTCCCCAGGATGGGGAGCTTTTGTTCCAGTGGAGGGTTGACAGCTACTTGTGGTGAGGCGTTTTTGTTTGTTTGTTTGTTTGTTATTCAAATACCTTTCTCCCCCTGAGGAAACTAAAAGGGAAATTGTCAGAAGTCTGTGATTAATGATTTTTTAAAAGAGATGCAATCCCTTGTTGAATTGAAAAATGTAGGTGTTCATATGCAAGTTTTGATATTAGTTCCTTCAAGAGCTGTGCTCAAGTCAGGTCAGTGACCAGCGCCCTGGGAAGGGCAGCGCTCAAGAACATGCTGGATGCAGGACAAGGACCAGACCTGCAGTGCTGCTCAGCTCAGCAATAACCCAGGGGACCTCTCCGGCTCTGCCCTGGCCTCCAGGGTGCACAATACTGGTGTGATTCCTAGAATATTTTTATTTTTTATTTATTTTTTGCGGCACCAGGGATCGAACTCACAGCCTCGCGCCTGCCAGACAGGGGCTTAAGCCACTGAGCCAAACTCCTGGCCCTAGTTTTTTGAGGCAGGGTCGCGCCCTAGAATATTTTTAAAGTTCGACAAACAAACAATCCCATGCTACTGGGATAGAATAAGTTGGTGATTGGGCGGGGGTTGAAGAAGCAGAGAAATAAGGGAAAATTCAAGACGGTGGGGTGGGGGGATCAACCCAAAAACGTCCTTCCTTTTTTTGAGGTTCCTTTTAATCAGTTCTTGAAGCCAAGACAGAACCAACATTCCAGGTGAATAAACAGCAAAGCAGTGAAATCCTTAGTGGCCCAGGACACGGGAAGGGGCTGGCCTGGTACTACCTGGCCCACTGTGGATTTGACGACAGAAAAGAAGATGGCGCCAAATGACCAAACTTAGGGCGACTGTCCTTCCAGTATTAGAAAAGGGGATGAAACTTTCCAGTGAGGGGGTGTCAGAGGAGGCAGGGCCTGGTTGGGCGAGATAAAATGCTACTTAACACAACAATGTGGACAGCATTTAGACCACATGCAAATTCCATCCACAGAGCTTGCAAGAGGAATGGGATTTACTGAGTCCAGAGAGCTAATTAATAAAATAGTCTAAAAAGGATGCGGCATTGATTGCCGTCCACCTCCTGGCTTCTTTACACGTGCTGTTAAACAAAAATGCCAAATGTTGTTATAGCCATCAGGCATTAGCTGTCTCCATTACTGTTCAAATTTATTTTAGGGGAAAAAAGAAAACTCAAAAAGGTTGAACCTGCTCTTCTCTCCAGAGCATATTCTGTGATGGATGGAAATTTCAACCTACACGTTTTAAGTTAGGTTGCATCTGGAAAATAGTAGTAAACAAACATAACCGTTTGGTAAACATGGCCCGAGGTCTTATTCGTAATTGAAATCATTGAATACAATCTTCAAGCATCACACTCTGATTCACAGATACGGTTAGGCACATGGGATTAAGCCATTCCCTGCCGTGAATCATGGAATTAAAGATAGCAGTGGTTTTTATTTCTCATTTGCCTATTGACTTTAGCATGCCTGCACCAGATAATTTTCATTTTTCACTGATAACGAGAGAAGCTGGAGCCAGTGATTATTTCCTCGGGGACAACCTGTTAGTAACTGGAAGGCTGCAGGTCCAGACCTCCGGCCAGTGGCGTGGCCCAGGGCTGTGAAAGAGGACAGGATGTGCGTGCCGGCCAGGCAGTGGGCAGTGGGCTTCCGGTATCCTGCGTCTGAGAATGAACGACACCCACTTTTCACTGATGTGGCTTCAAGTGTCCTCTGAGCACCCTGTGTAGAGGAAGATACTGGGTACATTTGTCTTAAGCCCCCAGCACTGGGTGCTGGACCCTACGTGTCAGCCACAGTGTGCATCCTGAGGCTGGGAAGGGCTGTGCTACAGGCAAAGGGTCCTTCCAAACCCGGGGGGCAGGCCTGGCAAATGCAGGCTCCCCTGGCCTCAGTCCCAAAGGCACATCTGCACCCCTGGCTTTGGCCTGGGTGAGTGACAGTGTTAGGTAATTTCAGCAAAGCCGCTCATCGGCCAAAAGATGACTGCCAAAATATTCAGGTAGTGTCATTTAACACTTACGTCATCTGACTTTCTGGCCCCCTGCTTTTGCACGGGCCTTCCTGCCCGCGAGGGCCTCCACACGCAGGCCCGCACCGCCCCCCCATCCCTTGTGCGGCTGCAGGAAGCGGGGTGAGCGCCGTCTCCCCTCTCTCCAGCCCGCTGTCTCCTTCCCAGTGCGCTTGTTATCCTTACAGGATTGCCAAGTTTGTACACTGGAAAAAAATCTGACTCCAGAAAAGCAAACCAAGTGGTATCATTAGCAAATGCAAATATGCTAATTCAGATAAAAATATAATTCTCTAAAAATCCAATATTTCATATGCAAAATCATTGCAATGACACATTGGAAAGGTATCTGGATGTTACGCTGCCAAGAAGGCAGTACATTTAAGGCAATCTTAGGAAGTATATGAAATCACAGACTGTAATATCATGCAACTATTTTAATTTTAAAAGCTCAGTTTACAAATATATACCAATATTTTTCTCACTTTTAATCACTCCCCCACTGTTTTAGCATAAGAGCTAAAATAACCTAAAACAGCCCCCTAAAACACATACTGCAAGTCTGTTACACAGATCTGGGGGAAAAAAAAATGCATGAAGAAAAGAATTTTCAATGTAATCTGAAACAGTATCAAAAAAATGTGCGTGGTTTGTAGGGTTTTAGCTACTAATAATTTTCCCTGGGAGAATTTTACTTTAAAGCAACTCCAAAGGAAAATGCATATAATTAAGAGAAAGACCATTGCTTCAAACAGATTGACTGTCTTTAACAAGTTTCTCTCTTTCTAGCTACTCAGATATGCTATATTTCCTAATTATCACCTTTTGAGGGCCATCTGGGCCCATTCCTCCCCATCAGGGGGCAATTCCATTTGCATTGTTCCTAGGCTTAGTCATGAGCAACTAGTCTGGTGGTAAAGTTCATTAGAAATTAGAACAGAAGCATTCAACCCAACACAGTAAACCAAGAATCTGATACCCGGCGCCCACAGGAGAGATACTGCGTGTCTTCCACCGCGTTCCCCCACAACTAACAAGGCTTCAATGTGCATTTCACCCAGTGACTTCGGGAAACGTTCAGCCTGGTCCCTGACCAGGTAGGTAATGAAAACTTGATTAAGTCCCTTCACACTGCAAAATATTTCTCAATTAAGGTAACATAACTAGAGTCCCTTATGTCTTTCGCTTCAAAAGTCTATTAAAAACCCTTTAATGGCTCCCTCATTTAGCCCACCATTCGCAAGCAGTATACTACTTCCTTCCTGGAGAGAACACACAAGAATGACCCTAATTGTATTTTCTTCGAGACGAATGTAAGGTATGGAAAAAGCTCGTCCGACCCGCAGATGGCTGCAGACTAACGCTAAGCTCCAAGGATCTGCCTCGGCCTCTCCTCCCCCTGGAGGGCCCATCCTCTCTGTTCGTTCACAAGATCTGTGCGCACGTCTGTGTGCCAGCTCTCTGCAAGCCCGGCCAGCGATGCGCTGGACAGTTCGGGCAGCTGCTCCTCCACAGAGCTGATTGTAAAAGTTCTGGCTAATTCAAGGCAGGCCCATAGAAGGTTCCCGCTTCATTCCTCAGAAGCCCGACACATAAAACCCAGGAAATGGTTACCTGCCTCACCGCAATTCCTGAGCCTGGCATGCAAAGGCCATCTTAATCCGCCGCGGAGGCCCATTGAGATCGAGGACGAGGGGTCCCCGCTGGGAGCCGCAGCCTCTTCAGCTACACCTTAGTCTTGCAAATGAAGACAGCTGCAGCGCCCTAATCTATGCAAGGCAGGTGTCGCCCCGGGGCTCTCTACAAGTGACCCTTGGAGCTATTAGGGCTGGGAAGTTAAGAAGTTACTGTTCTAAAAAGAACTATTTCATAGCTGCTCATTATCGAGGTTACTAAGCTTTTTAAAGGAACAATGGCTTATTTCCTCCCATTTGTACCTTGATAGTCTCCCTGCCCTTCTGAAATTCCCTTACTTAGTCCCTAATTTTGACCCCAGCTGGGACTCTTTAAATTGGCGGCCTACCTCGTTCCCAACTGATGCTATTCATTCAGTGTTACTTGGAAAATATTGATCTACATCAAACTTACCATTATTTTTAATTTTTTACGTATTGGGGATTGAGCCAGGGTCTTGCACATGTTAGGCAAGTGCTCTACCACTGAGCTACATCCCTAGCCCAAGTTTGCCATTATTATTATTTTGGGGGTGGGGGCATACCAGGGATGGAACTCACAACCTCACGCTTGCCAGGCAGGCGCTTATGCCGCTGAGCTAAATCCCGGGCTCTGCCGTTGTTATTAAACCTATCGTAAAATCTTCTTTCCAGACATTAATAGAGGTTTCAACAAAATAATAATAACAATAATAATAATAATGTCCATAGGGTCTTCCTGTGATTTGGTAATGAATGGAAATTATAATTCATTAATTAAAATAAACTGCACCATGGAGACTGGGCCAACAATAACTGACTCAAGACACAGTTGTGCTAGGCATGGTAGCAATTCCTGTAATCCCAGAGCTGGCACTTGGGGGGCTGAGGCAGGAGGATCACTGCAAGTTCCAGCCAAGCTGGGCTGCACAGTGAGTTTAAGGCCAGCCTGAACTACACAGTGAGACCCTGTCTCAGAAAAGGAAGGAAGGAAGGCCAGCAGCACAGTCACTGAATCTCTGTCTCAGTGTGATGAAACAAAACCTGAGTCCAGCCCCTGGCCTTGAGGGTCCCCCAAAGGACTGTGGAACAGGACCCCAGCAATGGTTGTGCTGTGGGGGGGTGGCGCTCAGTGCATCCTTGACGCCAGAGGGTGGGCCAGGCCCCAGGCTGGGAGCTGCCTGCTGTGCCCTTAGGCCCCTGCGGGTCCGGGTGGGCACTCAGGAGCACAGGTCCCGCTCGGCCTGAGCCAGTTCCATGAGGCCGTGCCAGCTCAGCACTGGCCTTACTTAAGGCCCTGCCAGCTGCTGCATCCTCCTCTCAGAGTGGCAAGGCACAGAGTAAGGGGGAAGTCTGACCCCTGTTTCCTGGACTGTAATAGCAACACGGCACCTCAGATGCAGGCTTCAGGCCAGTAATGCAGGAACGGCCCTGACGTGGGATCCTGAGGCCTTTCTCAGAGCCACAGGGAAGACCCCTCCTCCCACCCGAGAGGTGATGCTTTAGTTATGTAAGTTTCAACGGAGAATACTGAAAACCCAGAATCATTGTATGTGATCAGCAGGACATAGCAGCACAAACTTACAATCCCAGCACTCCGCGAGGCTGAGGCAGGAGGATTGCAAATTCAAGTCCAGTCTGGACAACTTAGTGACTTAGTCACCCTGTCTCAAAATTTAAAAAAAAAAAAAAAAGAAAGAAAGAAAGAAAGAAAAGAAAAGAAAGTAAAAAGAGGTAGGGATGTAGGTTAGTGTAAAGACCCAGGGCGTACCACCACCACCACCACCACCACAACAACAACAACAAAATCACTGTATGTGATTATAGTGCAAGATTTCATTCAAGTTTTTTTCTTCGTTTGAAGCTCGATTTTAAGGGATACTTGAAAAATCTGTAAGTTGCTATATTAATTTTGAAATAAAGATGATAAATAGGTTTTTAAATGTCTTAACAGTATATACATTTTTTTCTACCTTTCCCATTTGGAAAAAACATAATACAGCCCCTTCTCTTAAATTCTTATAGAACTTCTGAGTTTTTACAAAAGTATAGCACTTGAAATGAGTGCAGAAAGCCTGTAAATGTACCAGAAATGCTGGGCTGCATATCCATACCCATTACTCCTAACAATTTCACAAGAAGGAGCACATTTTCATGAGTCGTGTGATGTTTTAGCAACAAGACTCCTGTGGGCTTTAATGGAAGTCAAACAGCTAAAACTCCATGCGCCACTTTGAAAATTTAAGAGTAATTGCTAAGTCCCCCTTAGAGGGTCATAGAAATATTAAAAACCAAAGTATTTTGCTAAGAAGTCCAATTATGCCTGAGGGCTTACATCAGATTTTATAAAATGATTGGTCACATATATAATGTACTCTAATACTTTTTTATTGGCTGGTTGTTTTCTTTATAAAAGAAGGTCTTTGAGGAGGCCTCTGAGCAGGAATATACGATCCAGGGAACTTCAGTCCCAGCGTTCATGTAAACCCATGGCTAAATTTTACAGAGGTGGTAGAAGAAATAAATGGGCCTAGGAACATTTTATCTTGCAACTCGTCATTTCAGAGGGAATCGTTCAGGTCACTGCATTAGGAGGCCAGTGGTTTTGCACAAATTCATTAAGCTGTTGAACGTAACCAATCCACGCTGGAGAAAGTTCACCCACATCATTCACTATGTCCCAGTATTTGGGAGGCTGAGGCAGGAAAATCGCCACAAGTTCAAGGCCAGCTTGGGCTACATAGTGACTTCAAGACCGGCCTAAGCTGCACAGTGGAAACCCTATCTTGAAAACAAAACAAAACAAACAAAAATTTTCAGCAAACAAAAAAACAAATCTTACCTCCTTCTCCAGGGCTTTGTTCACAGACAAATGACTCCTCTTAATAACCCTCTGTTAGTATAGCTCTGGTTCGAAATAGTTACAAAAGAAAGGAGATTTATAAAAGAAATAATCTCCTTCCTTTCATGGGGTAGGAAAGAGCATGAAGCATGACACGTCAGTTAAATGTCATGAATAACGAGAGGTATGCTAACCAGGTGGTTTATTTGATGCTAACTGAAGTTTCAGGCTAGTACGAAAACCCCCAGAAGTCTATCATAAGGGCAGAAACTGGTCCCTGAGTCTTGGCAGCCACCCATGGGTGCCATGGTCAGAGACAGGTGAGATGTGGGGCCCTGGAGCACACACTGAGAACCTCTGTGCTGCTCTGTGACGGAAGCACCCAGGATAACTCAAAGTCTTGCCTAGGGTAGAACAAGAAAGCTTTCCTACTAATGATTAACTCTGGGTTTGGGATTGGTTTGTTGGTCAGTCAGTCCATCAACTAGGTTTGGAGGCATGATGTAAAATTACTTTTTATAGAGCTGGTTAGCCCAGGTATCGTTCTGCTATACAGCAACACAGGAAGACCCACTCTGTCACCATAACCTGATAGAAGCCATCTCACCAGGCCTCGTCACTCACCTGACCTGATTCACTATTTCACACTGGATGCAGAATCTGGGCACTGAGGGTGTGTTACGGAAGGGCACAACACCACTGAAGGCCTGCAGGCATGATGCAGAGAAGTGCAAAAGATACTCTAGAAGTCAGAGCGCAGGGAGGCCTTGCTATTACATAGCTCAGACTAGAATGAAACTCACTATGGAGTCTAAACTGGCTTCAAACTTTAGGTAATTGTCCTGCCTCAGCCTCCCAAGTGCTGGAATAACAGGTGTATGCTACCACGCCTGCTTCAGACATCTTCTTGTGAATGTATGGCAGAAGATAATATTTGTACATTATGCCTCTCCTTTGCCATCACAGGCATTGCCTTATCAACATTCCCCGATGAGCTGGGTTTGGTGGCTCACACCTGTAATCCCAGCACTTGGGAGGCTGAGGCAGAAGGATCGTTGTGAGTTCAAGACCAGTCTGAGCTCAAAGTGAATTCAAGGACGGCCTGAACTGCATAGTGAGACCCTCTCTCGGAAAAAAAAAAAAAAAAAATAGGGCTGGGGATTTAGCTCAGTGGCCTAAGTGCCTGCCTGGCAGATGCGAGGTTGTGAGTTTTGATCCCTGGTACCAAAAAACAAACAAACAAACAAAATTCCCCAATGAGCAGGCCATTATCCATGAAAACACCAACCTGTTTGTTTTCGGCCAAAGTTGTGAATGCAAAAGTTTCCAACAAAAAATGGTGAAAAATACAAACAGGGCAGCCTGAGTATCTTGCAGCACCAGGGATTGAACTCACAACCTCACGCCTGCCTGACAGGCACGTTAGCCGCTGAGCCAAACTCCCGGCCCTGGTTTTTTTGAGGCAGGGTCGCACTGTGTAGCTCAGTCCGGCCTCAGCCTGAGTTTCTATATTAACTATTGCCCTAAGAAGATAACATGGTCATTTAATATTTTTCAGTGTCTAACTACCTGTACCTGACAGTAATATACTAGCCCTTTAGGATGCTATGTCTCATACCAAGACCTAGGTTGGCCAAACATTTGCTTTGAGTGGGATTTAATAATAGGCACCTGAGAATCTAGCATAGCTGCAGAATTTTTTATATAATTAACAGCTAGAGGAACCCATAGAAATGCTTTTCTTTCCATCCCTACCAGCCACCTCCCTTTCCCAGCCTGGAAAAAGAAGAAATATGGTTCCTCTAAAGCGGATTGCAGTTAGTCATTACATGACATTTGGACAGATGTGTCATTTGCAGATATAACAGGTCTGCGCTTCCCCACCCCCTGCACAATTACTCAGATTACCATCTGAGGAGCTGTAAGAGTGATTCACAAGGCAAAGAAGAAGTCCCCGCGAAGCACAGTAGCCATCTGCGTGACACTGGCAAACAAAAACACGTCGCGTGAGAAGGCCTTCGCTGGGAACCTTAAAAGGTCGATGTTACAGAGGAGTTCTGGAGGCCTAAACCTTCCATTCTCTATTTATAACCTGTATCTAGAGCAGAGTTCAACTAGCTATACAATTGCAGTCAAAAGGCTTTTTTCTGGGAAGCAGGATATAAAAATAGGTTTTGGGTTTGTTTTTTTTTTTCCAGTATGAAGAATGAACCCAGAGCCTCATGCATGCTAGTCAAGCACCCTTCTAGCTTCAATATTTTGAGTGAGGAAAAAAAAATTATGACATAAATGTTTTTCATTAACAGAACAAGCATCTGCACAAACTAGATTCTTAATGAATGTCTAGTAAGAAATGAACACGACCAGAATTGTCCTGCACTTTCTGTTTTTAAACAGTTAGCCTACATTAAAACATCAAGAGAATGAGACATTTCACACTAACTCAAACGCCTACCTTTCCTTCAGTTATTCAAAAGATGATTGTAACAAACCCACTACGTAAATCTCAAATAAAAGAGATAGTAATACTTCCCTGGTTGTGGTTTGGTTGCAGAAAAGGCAAATTGGTGCATAATTAACAATTTGTTGGTGCAAATTCATCTGCATCTTTTAATTGGTGTTAATTAGATTAGGACTAAAATTTCTTTAATCCTCTATCTTGCCTTTTTTGATGCAAACTAATTTTCTCAGCTGGATGTCAAAGTTTCCTATTAATTACACTTTTCTAACAGGAGCTTCTGCAGCACTGTAGACTCAAATATCCAGACCAAGAGCAGTTTGCAGAAGCAGCTTGGGACAAACCTTTTGGGAAAAAATAAGACTCAGTGAGAATTGACACTTGGGAGATAAGGAGTGAATTCGCCCAAGCTCACTGGTAAATCAAGGCTTCCACATTTAGCAAATCAGGGACTGTCTGAGACTTGAGAGTGTCTAGCATTTGGCAGCTGTAAATAACACCCTGTACCCTAACTCTGCCACGGTGCAGATGTTAGAACAGACCTACAACAACAACAACAACAACAACAACAACAAAATGTTTAGCCTTATGGTTAAGAGGATAACCTGCTTGTAAATCCCTAGAATAATCAATATGCAGCTGTCTTTTACTCTATCATTCAGGAGCCACTCAAGATACTGGTCTGCCTTTCCAATGGAAAACACACGTGTACAATATAAGGCATCTTAGGTGGATTAAGTTCCACGTCTCATATGGTTTCCTCCAAATACTTCAATCCCTCTACAATAGTGAGTGTGTCAGGAGAAAAGGCCACAAAATACATTCAATATCTTTTATGGCAAGGTGACCTGGAATAAAATTTTATGTAGTCAAGGATTTTTGATAGTTCTTTATCCATTGCTTTCCTCTTGCTATGCACTGGTGATGATTGAAACCCGATGTGTACTGCAAAAACAAGCCATAAAACATTTTATGTACGAATAAAACAGTAGCCATTAAGTTTTGCTATGATGTCTGAGTAGATATTCAGCATGAAAACATGATAAAACAACTGTAAACTGGTTGTGATCAAATGTAATTACAATGACTTGTCTCCAGTGAATG
The DNA here is from genome assembly GCA_004363535.1 of Dasyprocta punctata. Taxonomy (NCBI): domain Eukaryota; kingdom Metazoa; phylum Chordata; class Mammalia; order Rodentia; family Dasyproctidae; genus Dasyprocta; species Dasyprocta punctata. Next base: position 52,541 of record RJWM01007043.1, on the reverse strand, counting down.
ACATGAACTAAACACAGTCACAGGCTTCTCCAAAATTACTTTGGGCAAAGAACCAAGAGAACACTATATCCTTTCTTCACCAAAGGCATTTTGCCAAATAAATCGCAAACACACAAGCTTTAATAACCATGGCCAAAAAAAGCACTTGGGAACTCATTATGGAAATGTTTAAAACACACATGCACGCACGCACACGTGCACTTATATTTGATAAATACTCTTTCATATTAATATCATTAATATTAATATTGCCCATATTAATATTAATATCATTCCACGGAAAAAGCCGCACGTTTGAGATTTTTAATTGGTGCTCCCCAGAAGTAAATCCATGGAGTGAAGGGAATTGCAAGTCTCTCTCTCTCTCTCTCTCTCTCTCTCTTGCTCTCTCGCTGTGTATTTGGCTGTCTTTCCTAGCATCTTTATTTTGGAAAGACTGTAAGAAAATCTACTTGAAGGTTTTTATTCAGCTAAAAGTAAACAATGGATTCCCTGGAATAATCTTATCTTTTCAATAAGCTGCTGCAGGTGGATTTTCTCCCTTTTGATGCAACCGACAATTGCATTTTCTCCAGAATCAGAGAAAAGAAAGCTGGCCTTTCAGCACTGCAGTCAGCACTGGACGGTTATTATGGCTGAAGCAGCTCTAGAAACCTTGCAGACCTGGGGGAAAAAGGAAGAGACAGCGTGCGACCCATCCTACTTCTCAGCTCTGGCTGACGGTCTGGCGTCTAGTCCTAAACTTATAGTGATATTGCTGTAGGCCGCTTGGGAGTATCACCAAGAAAACAGAAACTCATTCCACTCGTAAGCATTTACCCCAGAAGATACATGTCCAGACAAAAACTTATACACAAATATCCATATCAGCATTACTCAAAATAATCAATAAGTAGAAACAACCCAAATTCCATCAGCTGATCAATGTATAAATACAAGTGGAATACACATAAGATGGAGAATCATTCAGCCATAAAAGGAACGAAATGCTGGCACACGCGATGACATGGATGAATCTGGGGAATGTTACACTAAGGGAAAGAAGCCAGTCACAAAAGGATTGCACATTGCATGACTGCATTTATATCAAATGCCCACAGCAGCAAATCCCGGAGACAAAAACAGATTAGTGGTTGACCAGGCCTGGGGGTGTGGGGGAGAAATGGGAAGTAACTATTAATAGGTACAGGTTTTCTTTCTGGGTTGATAAAACATGGATAGAAATAAAATTGGTCATGGTGATAGTTGCACAACAATGTGAATAAACTAAAAACCGATCAATCCATAGAACTGTAGTCTTTCAGAGAGTGAACTGTATGGGACATAAATGACTTCTCAATAAAGCTAATATACACACATAGAAAGTACTCATACATGAAGTAGAAGTCATTTTACACCCTGTAACGTAGTGGTTCCTATTCCCTTAATATATATAGCTATAGAAGATTCAGGTCAATCCTGAGGACTGAAGAGGGCTCCAAATATAATTTGATTTCAACTCTGCCCACCCCTGAGGAGGAAGAATATTACAAAAAACCCATCCCATACCTCCACCAAATCTGTTCTCACAGAGGCCACCAATGAGCCCCATGTTGCTAAACCCAGTGGCCAATTCTCTGTTCCCAGATTGCTTGACCTGGTAGCAGCAGCATCTGTCACAGTTAACTACTACTGCCATCCTGTGTGCTACCTTCCCCGACCCCTGGAGACACACTCCCTGGTTACCGTCCCATTTCACTGCTCGCTGTCCTACCACTTCTTTGCTGGCTCTGTCCCCACCCTTAATGTTGGGGTGACCTGGGGTTCATTCCTAAGTGACCCTCTCTAGCCGCTTTGCTTTCCTATCATCTCTCTGCTGACAACTCCTGTGTGTAGCTTTCTTATCCTGACCTCTCTCCAAAACGCCAGGCTGCTACACTCAACTGCCTACCGACATCTCCATGGAGAATTCTAATAACTGTCTCCGACTCGACACATCCGAAGCTCAACTCTTGACCCCCGGCGCCAGCAAAACCATGCTTCCTCTATGGCCTGCTCCATCTCAGCTATGGGTAGTTCTTTCCTTCCAGTCACCCAGGACTAAAACCCAGATGGTCTTCCTCGATTCCTCTTTTGTTTCCAACTGAGAAACATTCAGTCCACTAGGAAATCTCATTGTTTCTGCTTCAGAATATATCCGCAATTCACCTCGCCTTCTCACCTGGGTGTGAGTCCCCATGGGCTCTCACCAGGCTCACGGCCACCACGTCCCGCCTGGTCATTCAGCTCAGTGTCCCTCTGTCAGGTGACCACATGGCTGTTGGAGATCTCTCCAGAGCTGTTGTCTACCTGCACCTGGTCCATAGTGACTTTATAAGTTTGGAACATAGAATTTTGCAACACAGTGTTTTAAATAAACAGTGGAGGAAATAGAGCTGCAGACTTTTGCTACAAGTCAGGCGTGTGGCGGCAGTTATGTGAGTGTCTGAGGGAGGAGGATCACAAGTTCAAGGCTGACCTGAGCAACTCTGTGAGAACCTGGCTCAAAACACAAACAGGGTTGGAGATGTGGGGATGTAACTCAGGGCTTTCCGGATTCAATTCTCAGCACTAAAAAGAAAAAGACTTTTTGCTGCTTTTTAAGGTTTGCTATAGCTCTGAAATATGCTAGGTGATCTAGAGAAGATTCTTTCAACCCTAGAAATCTTTCATTGAAATTATGACTGTTTAGAAGGAGAGAGTGCTCTAGCTATGCCGAGAGTCTGAGGACAACATCTGGAGTAAAGGAAAGAGCAGGAGATACACAGATGTTCATCTAACAGAGTCAGAGAGGCTTTCAGCGTCCTACAGTAAGCCGTGCTGAGAAAGGAGAATTACCCTGCCTAGCTTGTGGGTAACACTGGGCCTTTTTTTTCTATGACTGGGGATTGAACCCGGGCCTTGTGCATGCTAAGTGCCCCCAGTTCCCAAGGTGAAGCACTGGCGACCAGAAGAAGGGGAGCAACAGGGAGAAAATATTGGAAACACAGCCCAGTGTGCAGAGACCGACTTTGTCCCCATAGGCGGAGCGAGGGACTAAACGGTAGAAAGGGGCCCTGGTCTACCTGAGATCATGGGTTCACTGTGCAGTTAACCAGTGTTTACATTGGTTGCTGCTGCTGGGGTTTTCTGCGTTTTGGGTTTCGGTACTGGGGATTGAATGCAGGGCCCATGCATACCGGGCAAGTGCTCCACCAGGAGCTTCTTCATCCGCAGTCGCTGGTGTTTTGACTAAAAACAAATCAGATTCCCACAAGTCAGGAGCAGAGGACATTTTCACAAACATAAAACGTTCCAACACCCTTGCTTTGTATTTCAAAAGTGGGAAGAAAGTGTAGACAGGGCAAAGACTCCTAAATTCCATTAAAGTTTAGCCTGATGGATGCCTATCTTTTAGAGCAAGTATCTAGAAATTGCAATATGTTTTGGGAAATACTAAACTACCAGAGGAAATTTCACCTAAAATAATTTTTTTTTTTTGTGCCAGAAATTGAACTCATGACCTCGCACTTGCCAGGCTGGCACTTATGCCAATGAGCTAAATCCCTGGCTGTCACCTAAGATAATTTGGATAGTGAGTGCTTCATAAGCATCATGTATACACACAGACATTTCCTGCTAAAGTGGTAAAATGAGAGAATAATGCTCATAAGGAAACCTAAGAGACTAAACACAAACGTGTCTTGCAGTTCTAGGAACTTTCTCTGGTTATGAGATGTATACTGTGTGGGGTGCAGGGCACTGTTTATGTCTCCATTGTAACAGCTCTTAAAGACTGAAAATAGGGACCTTTATGAGGGACGAAAGAGAAACTTTCCCATATCCATGCAATTGAAGGTAGGCTGTCAAACCAGGCGTGGTGGCACACGGCTTTAATCCCAGCACCTGGGAGGTTGGGGCAGGAGGATCATTGTGAGTTCGAGACCAGTCTGGACTACAAAATGAGTTCAAGGCCAGCCTGAACTGCATAGTGAGACCCTGTCTCAAAAAAAATAGGGCCAGGGATTTAGCTCAGTGGCAAAAGTGCCGGCATGGCAGGTGCGAGGTTGTGAGTTTGATCCCCAGTACCAAAAAAAAAAAAAAGAAGAAGAAGAAGAAGAAGAAGAAGAAGAAGAAGAAGAAGAAGAAGAAGAAAAAGAAGGTAGGCTCTCAGTAAATCAGGATATCTCTCAGAGGTGAAGGAAATGAAACAATGATTTGAAACAACCACCCAACCCAAAATCTTCTATTTGGATAAGTAGGGTTCCTGGGGATAGCCAACTTTTTAAAAACTTACAAATTTCCACCCCATTGATTCTTTTCTTCTTCTATTTATTTATTTATTTATTGAGACAGGGTTTCACTATGCAGTTCAGGCTGGACTTGAACCCACTTTGTAGCTGGCCTCAAACTTGCAGCAATCCTCCTGCTTCAGCCTCCCGAGTGCTGGGATTACAGACGTGTGCCACCACACCTGGCTCCCCTACTGATTCTTAAGTGAGTACTATGAAAGAGCCTGAGGAATTTCTGAAGAAGGGAGGAAGGAAAAAAGGAAAGAAGGAAGAAGGGAGGGGAAGGAAAAGGAAGGGCAGGGAAGGGAAGGAGAGGCAGGCAAAACTCATGCTCTAATATCTTGGACTCCTTAGTGTCTCACTGTCCGTTTAAAGCCAAGCCCCATAAAAACTCCTTATCCGATTAACATCTGGCTCAGCCACATGGAGGCCTTTCCGTCTGGTTTTATCTGTTCCCGTCTCCTGGACTGACCCCAGCACCCTGGACGTGGCCAGGCCACCACCAGCTGGCATTCTGGAAAATGGACCAGGGTTGCCGTGCCATCTTCAGGGCCAGGGAGAGTTTAGACACTGGTAAGGAAGAGTTTAGTTCTCCTCTTTCTTCTGTTTCTTTGAAACACATTCATCTTGTTCAAATAGCCAACATGATATTAAAGACGATGATTTATTTTTGCTCTTCATCTTTTCATACCTAATTACTTGGCAAGCGTTAATGAAACATGATAGGCAAACACTTTGTATCTCAGATGACCACGGATTTCTTCAAATGTATGTGCACACACACACACAGGATGCTAACAATGAGTGACCACCTAGCACTTTATTATAATAAAAGACAAACTGCCATCAGTCCTTCTCAAAATACCCTCCCTCTCCTCAAACACCCTTACCCCATCATTCTTGCCACTTTCTAAAGCAGTTTTGGAAACTCTCTTTTGTGTCTTTATGTGACTGCCTCAATGCCCTGAATCAGTGAAAAACTTTACAGCAATTTCTCTCAAATAAAACATTACAGTGTGCCCTCATCCCGCTTATTCACCAGATTTGTCACTGTGCAACTTCTAGCCCCTCCCTAAAGTTAAAAAAACCATGAAAGGTAAACGTTTTCCACCAGTTTAGGACTTCCAGGCAGCTATGACAGTGCAACTAAAGACACTCAGAAAGGGACATCTAGAACTGCTCCAAAAAGTGGCAAGAATGATGGGATAAATATGTTTGAAGCAAAGGGGAGTATTTTGAGAGGGATTAATGGCAATCTGTCTTTTACTGTAATTTTTCTTTTTTTTCTTTTTGAGACAGAGTCTTGCTGTGCATTCCAGGCTAGCCTTGAACTCACAATTCAGCCCAGGCTGGTCTTGAATTTATGGTGATCCTCCTGCCTCAGTCTCACAAGTGCTGGGATTACAGGTATACGCCACCACACTTGGCTATAAATTTTTAAAAATTTGAACATTCGCATATTTTTCAATCACGCCTCATATGTCCTTGTATTCCCCATCTGCCAATGGAAATATTAGAAAGATTTCAGTTCCTAGAGGAAATCACATGAGTGTGGAATGAATTGACCCAGTAAATCAAGGGAGAATGTTTACTAGACCTATAGGAATATCTAGTCTAGTAAAAAAAAGAAATTAGTAGCAGCCAGGGATTTAGCTCAGCAGCTCAAGTGCCTGCCTGACAAGTGCCAGGTTGTGAGTTCGATCCCTGGTACAAAAAAGAAAGAAAGAAAGAAGGAAAGAAAGAAAGAAATAAGTTTTTTGGATGATACAAAATAATATGACTTCATCAAAACAATTTTTAATGCAGGCACCACCAATAGCATCTCCTGGACAGAACATTTGGTTTTACTCTTTCACCCCTCCTTTTTGTCAGTGCAAGTTTGTGGTCTGGACAAACACAACCCTCCTTAACCTGCCGCCCCACAATCCCTCCCGAACTCCGGCTCTGTGCACGCGTGCAGGTGGAGCCCTGGCCGTCCCGGGCCCACAGCAGACTGGGGGCTGCTCCTCCAGCCTTCCATGAACATATCAAAGTCCATCCCTGTGGGGTGGGAGGGTCAGGTGTGGCACTTTCGTGGAGTGGTTTTAGTTACAAGTGTCGCTCACTGTGTTCTGGCCGGACAGTGGCTTCTGCCAGACCCTGTGTCCTTGAGACCACCAGAGCCCTGAGCTTCCCAAAGAACTTCCCAACATCACCCACTTCCTTCTTCCCTTTGGTTCTCCATGAAGGGCATCTAATTTGGGGGAAGCCCTCAAGAGCAGAATTCCAATAGGTGTTCAGGGTGCAGACACTTGGGTGGGGCACAGGACATTCAGACTCAGGTCACAGGCAGACTGAGATGCACTCTGTCCTTCCACAAGACCCCAAGGACAGGCAGCATTCACACAAGCCCAAGGAATGGGCCATGGGGCACCGAGACAGCACCAGGAGCGTGGTAACAGGCGCCCGGGCCTCTTTCATTTTGTTAATATAGGTGAGGGCATATGTCCAGCGCTGGTGGCTTTTTTGGGGCAGTGGAAAATTTCACATCAATGCTGTAAAAGCTGCACCATATTTTGACACCTGCTACATCGGATACAAACAGAGAAAAAAAAAAAAACCACGTCTACATAATGAAAAACCATTCGCTTCCCCCTTTCCCATCCCAGCAGGAAGACAAAGCAATTCCAAGCCACTCTGCAAATGTATCCAAGGTTAGAGATTTTGGAGGGAGGGGCGGGCCAGCACCTCCTGGCCCAAATCACTGAAGCATTTCAGGAGACTGGTGGATGCAAAATAATGACTGAAGAAAGAAAGAAGAAAAAGAAAAAAGCCCTTCGGGGGAAAGCTCTACGAGACCTGTGAGAGCTCTGGTGCTGTGGGCTCTTCCCAGACCCAGACCATGTCCAGGAGGCCCATCGGGGCCGAGTGCTCTTGAGGGCTGACACCCACTGAGTCACCCAGCCCAGGAAGCCACCCTGGGTGGCCACCATCAGCCCTGGGCATTGCGGGAATGGGTGCTTGGCAAAGGAGCAGCTTTTCTAGATGCTGTCAGAATGTCTCTCCATTCCCCAGGCCCTTCCCACATGCGATCCCTGGTCCCTTCACCCCACTGCTGCTGCTTTCCAGGGAGGCCTCTGGGACCTGCTGCCTAAAATGTCCCCAAGGTCAGGTCACACCAGGTATCTCCTGCACAGGACCCTCCTAGCAGGTACAGAGCCACCTCCTCCCCTCCCACAAAAAACCCTCAGGAAGGCCCTCCCCAGACAGATCTTGGAAATGATTAATCTCTCAGATTAACTGAATGGGCTCAAATATAAAAATATTTTTAAAAAACAGTAGGGTCGTTAAGGAGTGACAGATTTAAGCGCCATCTGGGCTCGCTGGTCAGGGTGGCGCGAATTCCATCAAACGGCTGAATGGTGCACGAACTGAGAATCCCATCTGTTTTATCTAACATGCATCCATCCAACAGTTTGGCCATTTTGATGTTAGAGTTGTCGAAATAAAACCACGGCCGTGTAATATCTCCCTAAACTCCCAGAATGCAAACGGACACTGGGTTATCACAATGGACGGCAGAAATGAAGCTCAGTTGGATTTCTAATGGTGGCCTCAGTGAAATTCTAAACAGACTTCTTTTCATCAACTGATTATTTCCCCACAGTATTATTATTATTATTATTATCATTATCATTATTATTTTTAAGCCCTTGGGACCATATTTGGTAACTTTTCTTAGGGTTATCCTGCGAAAGTTTACTTAAATTTTTTTCTCACTAATAACTATATTAAGAGTTTGGATTGTGGAAACAGGACTTTTTGTTTTGCTTTTTATTTTTTATTTTTTCTCATTTTAAGCCACCTTCCTCTGTTTCCCTTAACCAAAATATTTTAATGAAAAGAATATCAACATATTATCATGAAAAGTATTCAAAACTATCACTTAGATGATTTAAATTACTCTTAAGAAACATATTAATCTTTTTTAAAAAAAACAAGTAAGGTTTTTCCCTATTTTTTATAAATTGCTTTTAATCATTAGCATTTTGGATTGTTTCCCTGTCTGGCTATGCTATAATAATTCTCAGAAATACTAATCAGATTTTCCTGTACTTGATTACAGTTCTGTTTCTGAATGGTAACAATGAATTGCTCCAAGCAAATACCATGGCCACCTAGTCTTTAACAAGTGTGTACATGCATGTGATTATTATTTTAAAGAGCAAATATATCTTGGGCATTTTGAGATTGAATGTTTCTTAAAAATTCATTTTTTAACCAGATTACCCTTTAACTAGAAAACATTCTTCTGCTATAAGGTAATTATAATTTTAGTCTTTAAAAATATGGAGGAGATAATTTTCTTATTTTATTGTAACTATGCAGAGTATCATCTTATTTTATAGACACTTGAAAACTAAGTTATCATAAAACCAAAATTCATGCAATTGTGCACCTAAAAAGAGACTATCCATTATCACATGATTTTATTCCTATTTTTGTCATCTCTTATAGGTATCATGTGGAACTAAAACTTCAGCCACAGACTTGTGTTTTCTAAAGTGATTTTTACACATCAAATATTTTTCCAAAAACAGATTTCCTTGGTAACACAAAGCTAACACTACGTGGCATGCTATGAATACATGTGCATTTATCATTTCATCATCTATAAAATCAGGATGATAATATCTTCTGTAGAATTCTCTCGAAGATTATATGCAATAATGTTTTTAAAAGGATACTAAAATAATGAGTTGCTCTGCAAAGGTAAAGTACCTTTAGTAGTCATATTAATCATTTAATATTCCTATGGAACAACTCCCGAAAACAAAAACATCCTTTCTCAAATCTCCCTTATGATTAAATAAAGAAGCACATTTATATGGATTATTTTTTAAATGATACTTCATGACTGGCTTTCAAGTATCTACTTCCAAGGAATGACAAAGATATCAGAGATGAATAATTTCTACATTTGAAAATTCTAAAATACAAAAGTAAACAGTCAAGTTGTCAGGCATTGTCCTTGCATCCTTTCTTGTCCTAAGAGGAACTGTGGCCCATTCAGAATTCTAAGAGGACGGAGAAGTCCTGCCCGGGGAGGATGGGCCCAGAGCCACTTTGGGGGGCAGGCTCCTGGCTCACAGCGACTTGCCCCAGTGAATGTCAGTGGTCCACTGGGTCACCACTGCAGCAAATGCTGGAACCCTGACTTTCTCTTTTTCCTTTAGGTTTATAAAATAAATCACAGAGAGAAAGAATTTTTTGAAGGATAAATGATATTGCTAAAGTCCTCCAAGAGAAAATTGTACTGATGACTAAAGTTTCATTACATTTGAGATCTGTCCCTCCCTGCGTCACCTGCAACAAAAGACATGGGTCCCAGCCCCAGGCTCCCGGTTCCTCTCGTCCTTTCCGTCCATTACCCAGGCCTGCAACAGGCTCTGGAGTTAGCAAAAGCCGACCAGGAGCTCTCCGAGCACAGCTTTGATGGAAATGGCGCTGCTCAGGTTGTCCCTGGGAGGTGCCAGCTGGCCTCTGCATGAAGGTGACAAGCTTTCTTTGTCTGTGGCTAATCCCTTTGGCTTTCTTAGGGTCCCCGAGTCACACAGACGTGCACCGGGCACTTCCATCAGTGGACACAGTATTGATGTCTGGCATCGACACCGGCAGAGTGGTGCCCACACCCCCAGGCGCACCCCCGATGGCATGCCTGGTGCGTTCCTTCGGTGGGCACGCCACAAAGAGTCGGTTACACTCGGGCACGCAACAGCTCTGCTGCCCAGCGGAGGCAGGCGAGGACACACTGGGCCAGGAGGCAGGGGTGGGCCGTGGGTAAAGATGACAAGCAGCCACGAGTGACAGAGGACCACCGCGGAGACATTCTTCCTCAGCCAGGTAAAATGCCCCTAATCAAGCAGCACACGCTCAGAGACGCCGACCAGAAAGCAGTATTATTTATACCCGTGCGTGGGGCTAGTATCAAATGACACCCTGTTTGCTCGGTTTCATACATTGTTCAATCAATGACTACCTATCTTTAGGGCTTGGGAAGTAGAAGAAAATATTCCCCTTGTGGTTTCCCTAAGTAGCACAACGTGAGCTCAGGAAGGGGATGAGCTCGAATTGCCCCATTCCATGATAGCATGCGCCTTGACAAATAATCGTATTTTGAAATCGCAGCTCATTAGCTGTATCTCACTGCCTGTATCTGAGTGCATTTGAGTAATGTTATAGAACCTTGGGGTTTTGGGTTTTGTTTTTTTTTTTTGAAAGAAGTTCACAGTCCTGCATGTTGCCTTAAAGGTTTTTTCTTTGTTCTAGCAGTGACCATCTCAGATCTCAGCACTACACCCAAAGATCCTACATAGCAGCACCTTAAAAATAAAACACAAGCAATAAAGCATAGGAGAAGACAAAATAAGGCCAAGATATAAACAAGGACAGTTCCTGCACAACCTAAAAACTACTTCATTCTTAACAGCACAGTATCTCACTATCTATCACTCAGGGAGAAATAGGGAAATAGCTCATAAATGTGATGTACTTCATAAATTTTCAGCAGGGCGTGGCAAAGGGTAAAGTAGCATCATCCGTTTCTTAGGTTATCCCATAATCTGTACTTCAATATGGGACAATTTGTCAGATTTGTTGCTACCATAACAATAGTAATGAAAAAAAGAAAAAAGCCTTCTCCTAAAAATCTTTATTTTTGGCTTATTATGATTATTGGCTGACAATGTCTTAAAGACCTGGAGCACGTAAATCTGTTTTTTAAAAGTACAAATCAACGAAATCAAACCAAAGTTCTAAGGTCTGTAGCTTGTCTGATTCTCTCTGTGACACTCTAGGAGAATTAGAACCTATTTCCACTCAAGAGAATTGAAGAAGTTCTATTCCCTAAGGGGGAAAAAAAAACTATTAAATAGTTTGTGTCAGATTTTTAAAAATGACTCTGAGTGCTAACATAACAGTCAAGCTACTAACAATCACACTGCACGGTCGTATCTGGGCTGAGATGTATCTTAAATGATCCAAAGCTTCTAAAACTTCTTGGGCCTCTGAGCAAAAGCATCATAAAGCAAACGACACCCGAGTAAAACTCTTTCAAGGGACAAAACAGCGAGGAAAGGTCAAGGAGCACGCAGGTCAACAAAGTCCTTCTTCCCGCTTTGGGGTCGCACTTCCCTCCAGCACTGATTGGTCTCCCGATCAATCCCACAGTAGCCCCTCCCTTCAGCGGTGGCAGGAACACTTGAACTGCCTTCTCCGCCACAAAAGTTGAGTTTGCTGATTGGGCCTGAAACAAAGGAAAGACAGCGGGCACAGTTTATAAGGGGGCAGGGGAGGCGGCCAAGCTATTGTGCTCTGAGGGCATCCACAAGCTCTTAATTCTATTTTAACATCGTTAATAAGACTGTTAACACATCAGACTTTGTTTAGGGACCTTGAAAACATCAACGAACTATTAAATGACCCACCTGAAATAAAAATAGTATCCACTTTGGAAAGCTTGGAAATCATCTTTAGGAAAAAACAGATCCTTCACATGGAAAAAGGGAATCTCTGACTATCAAGTGTGTCCAAATACCCCAAATTCTTACATTTAACACACTTGGAACTGCCTTTTTATTACTTGGATGGTCTCATCTTCTACCTATGGGTTTTCAAATTAAGAAGTTATATCAAAATGAAATCACTGCCACGCGCATAGTGAAAAAGAATGTAACGGTTTAATAAAATATTTACAATGAGTAACTAGCCTGACACGCATCAACCAGAGTTCACTTTGCAAGAGTAGGAAAATGTTTGATCTCAGTCTTTGAAGAATTAGGAAAGCAACCCAATAGAGAAGGGAAATTTTGTACTCATATATCAAGAAACTGTTAAGTAATTTCAATGGGAGCAGAGAGTTTTTATTCATGACTTAAGGGCTATACAATTTCCTGAAAATTATTTTAGTGTTTTTTTTTTTTTTTTTGCTTTTGCTTTTCTTAACTTTAGGATTTAAGGTTATTTGAAGTAAGAAATATTATGCTTAAAATTAAGGGCACTACACAGCTCAGTAATTAACATTCGACAGTCAATATTGTTAAAGAAGAAATTACTTCATTTGAATTTTTTTGGTAATGAATGTTTTGCCAAACTTTTTTCTCAATTCAAATAGTCTACTTTGTATAGAATGTTGTATTAACACTGTTATTATTGACATTTTATTATTTTTTTTCATTTAAGGTGCAACAACCCAAAATATATTATGAGGAATTTACAATAAGATTTTCAAAAACAATTTTTTGGGCACTGCATGCATCTAAATCTAAAGATTAAAACATTCTAAGACATTCCAGATGTGGCTTAAGGAATTGATTTTCCAACAAACTTAGCACCTATAATATGCATTTATTTGTACATGTTTATTTTAGATATCCATGCCTGGGACTTAAAGCAATAATTATTTGATATTCTTGCCAGGTCTGGTGAGGAAAAATTTTTTAAAAACTTAAGGAATTCAGACAATCAAATCACATAGAAGAGATCTATCGCTTTTAGAAGGGAGCCAAGAATTCTGGGGGACACTGAAATATCGGGGCCCCTCTGAGCGTGGCAGTTTGTAGGTGGCCAGTGGAGAGTCAGGACAGGGGGCAGCGAGCGACAGCACCAGGACTTCATAGAGAAGGACATTCATCGGAGGACACAGAGCAGTAAACTTATGGGTAAAAGTGGTGGCGACGCCAAACGCAGTCCCCGCATCGCACACAATACGGAGATTGTGTTCGCCACAGGTCAAAGGACCAATGAGCAAAAGCTGGTACAAGGCCTGGGGACTCGGGGCGACACAGTCTGTGAAAGCATCAATCACCATACAGTTTTAAAAGTGGAAACCGAGGCAGTTACCCTGAAGGATGACCGCCGGAGGAATAATATTTGGCTACCACTGTTCAATCGCCTTTCCCAAACACAATGCTGGGCTTGTTTCTCCAGCTTCCTGCAATCTTTCATGTTTTAGATACACAAATTTCAATCCGAGTATTTCAGTTGCCATAACAACTTCATAAATTTGTTCTCAGATGTCCTTTTTAATCACGTCATTTTTAAAAAGCTGGAGGCTTCGGTAGAGTGCCTCAATTTATTCTATTTGCACCTAGCTCAAGAGGGGCCTGGGATTTATTTCTTTTTCTCAAACACCTGCGAATAATGTCACTGTCTCTTTGTGGGCCAAGGAGATTCTTTTAAAGATGTGTTTGTGTGTGGCCTGATTATCAAGTTTTTAAAAGCCAGGTGAGAGAATGCCCAGAAATCGTCCACAGCTCACAGAAGAGGCTTGCGGCTGCTACCCAGGCCTGTGCAGCAGGCCCCGCACAGAGCCGGGGCTTTATTTCCAGATATCAATTATTTATGCTACCAAACAGGTTTTTGATAGAATGCGAGCAGTTTTAATTGGCTTCTGGTGACTATTACTGCACAGTACCTTTAAAATATTATCTACCTTTAGACGGGAAAATAAAACTATCCTGATTTTTAACAGTTTCCAAAGCATGCATTAATTTTAAAGTTACTCCAGGATGTTTTAGGATTGCAAGCCAATAAAGAAGAAAAGCCCAGGCTCCCTGGCATCATTAAATAAATGACTTTTGCCAACGTCAACAACCGAACAATGGAAAACAGGACGCCACCAACAAACGGACTGGGGGTGTCAAAAAATTCAAGCCAGGCTTTTTGCATATGTAGTGAAACCAAGGCACTTCCCACAAGTATTGAAATGCACAGATAAGAACACAAAAGGCCTCTCGGGGTCACAACGTGTGATTAAAACAGCAGATGGAAACCTGCAAAAGTCCACTTTAAACTTTAGAAATAAATGCTCAATGTAAAATCCAATCAGGAGTCGTGAAGCACTTAGGGAAATCAATGATTCTAGAGAGCTTTATTTGTTTTTACATTGTGTGATCAGTTTGTTAGATGAGAAATATATATATATATATATATATATATATGTATATATGTTTAAGCTTGGGAAATTAGAAGCAGAAAATACCATTTACAACCTCCATCTGTCAAAAATTAAAATGCAGGGTGGACGGCATGAAGCTAGGTATCCGCAAAAAGTAAATATTGGGTATATTCAGGAAAGAGCATAAAAACAGATGTGGTATAAAAAGTTAGACCTTTTACTTCAAAAAATACTAAGTGACTAGTTCTCTACCACTGGGGGGATCTCTTTTAATTATGTAAAAAGAGAAGGGGGCAGGATTCTTTACCTTTGAATACTAAATTAGGAAACAGCAGCATCAAAGGCAGGATGAATCTGTTTTGCCTGAAAAATTAATAGGCTTTGCAAGTCCTCCTTCACAGTAGTCTCGAATTGCAAAAAAAGAGGCTCTGGTGACACCAACAGTCCCCGGAACAAAGTGCAGCCCTGAAGCCGGGTCTTGGGCCGGAGGAGGGTTTTTGTTGTTTGCTTTGAGGAAAGAGGGGTGTTTGTTTCTCTTTCAGCCCAATGTATCAAACCTTTAGCGGAAACGCCACAGAGGACCTGTCTTTCAGGACGCTTCCTGCCTCGGCCTCTTCTCCGTCTCGGCCCTTCTCCATCCCCCGACCCCAGCACATACTGCGGGCGCACAGGGGCCCGGCGGCCCCGGCAGCCAACTCCGCAGCAGTTTCCCGGGGTAGCGTTGAAAGGAGGGGAAGCCGTCAAGTCAGCACTGCTCGGTGGCCCCGAGTCTCCACCCCGGTTTTCTTCCCCTTCTTCCCTCCTGCCAAGGGGCAGGGGGTGGGGAGCAGCACTGCTGCAGACACCAGCTCCCTAACCCTGCAAAGACTTGCTCCCCAGCGCGGAGAGGAAGGTGGTGGTTATTATAGACAAGCAGCACGTCCCCCCTCTCCCGCCCACCCGGGCCCGCTGCTGCCGAAGCTGTGGGTGCTGGAAGGAGAGGGTGTGCGGGGTGACAGCACAGGGGTGTCCCCTGGGTCAGACCCCGCGGGAGCGGAGCGTGCAGGCCCCAGGCCGCACCCCGGCTTTTGTGTGATGTCCACCTGCACCACACTGCTGCCGAGGGCTGAGCGGGCCCGCGCACCCAGGGACCGCGGGGGAGGGCAGGGGAACACCCGAGCCACAGCAGGAAACCCGAGGGCAGAGGAGGCAGCGGCTGGGGCTCGGCCGGGGACGGGGAGGGCGCAGGAGACGAGGAGAGGACTGTGCCTCCCGACTTGGCTTCCGTGCCTGGGACAGACGAGGAAACTGGAGGAAACTCGCTAAGATCACCATTTACAGATGAATGGAAACCCGGCTGCTTCATTCACTCAATTACAAATCTTAATTGCTCAAAACAAAGCAGCTAAGTTTAGACAGTGCCACAAAGGCCCTCCTTTGCCTGCAACTTGCAGTACAAAGCTCAGACAGTATTTCCAAAAAAAAAAAAAATTAGGATCAAGTGAGAACTTTACCTTAATCTTCTTTGAAAAGGTTTACATTTGCCACCTCCCTACTACCAACCAACTAGGTTAGAATTTAGATAGTGTTACTACACTCTGACTACAACCCATTTATCTTACTGCTTTAAAAAAAAAAATAAGAGGAAAGACATAGCATGTACTTTAATCCCCCCAAAAAGCCTCCAATCTGAATTAAAAAGAATAACATTACTAAGCAATTACAGGGAAAGTTAAGAAGGATTTCTGAAAGAGCTATCAAAAGACAATATTTGTATAGAATCTGAGCGCTAGCAGCGGGCCTGACACAGCAAAACCATTGTATTTTCCACTAGTTTTGTTTTGCTCTATACAGCTGTGTTTTCACAGATGCAAAGCCATGTGTCTCCACCAAAAGGTTTAGCCCTCCCTTCAGATGTGAATGCAGATCAAAGGTTCCAACGCAGAAATACAAGATCCTTTTCCCTTTGGAACATGTTTTTATTTTTCTGCAGTGGCTGCAAACCAGAATTTCCATCTGTTGTCCTTCTGCAGCGCACAGGTTAACCTTAGCAGAAGTGCTGTTATCTCAGCAAAGAGGCCACAGGCAGGGCTCGGGGAGAACGGCTAGGGCGGGAGCAGAATCCATTTTAAGTGACGTGTAGACGCTGGTGCTTATTTCTTTAAAACATCAGAACGGATGACAAACCGAAGAGAGATAATGACAGCGACCTGAGACTTCTCAGTCTCTGTGTCTCCTTCCTGGCCCCGGGATACACAGCCAGACCTTTTGTATTTGGATCTTGGCTGGTTGAAAATTCTAATAATAGGAAATGATCTGACAAAGTCATGCTTTCATCGTAAATACATTACAATTTACCGGAACATCATTTCAACAGAAAATTTTTAAAAACATCCCTTACCTATCATTCTTTTTAATAACTCCCCTCTTCTCAGTTTATGTTCCCTTTACTGAATGTACCCTCAGAACGAGGGACCAGAGGAACAAGTTTCCCTCCGCTACCCACTGTAAAAATGGATTTATTGCCGTGTAAACATTTGCTGAGAACAGTGAAAGTACGGCCAAGCCTCTAACAAGCTTTGAAACCTGGGAAGATATTTTGCCAGGGTTTTAAGATGGCTAAATATTGAGGGAGCTAAATGAACTAGGAAAAGGCGCGTATCTGCCCATCTACGTATCTGCGGAAGCTCGAGAGAGGTGAGAGGGATGAACGGATGGAGACGTGACAGATACAAAGCTTTGGCTGGTCCCCGTGGGACTTTACAGAAGTCCGGAGCGGAAAGTGTCACGGATGGGTCCGAACCCCGGTGTGTGAGTGCCATCTAGTGGCCGTCCCAGAACTGCGCCCTGGCCTCCGCGCCTACCAACACGCGAAAGCTCTGGCCGGTGGCGCGCTCCCTCACCCCGCCCCCACACTAGCCACCCCATCCTGGCTCACCCCGGCCGACCCTCCTGTTCAGGAACTGTGGCTTTGGGGTCCTAATCACAAACTAAACTAAAAAAGCAAAACGCTCAGAAAATAAAGCAGGAAGAGGGATGAGCCCAAAGTGAGGTGGGTCTAGCTACCAAGGACCTGTGATATCACAGATCTGCTGAGGCTGCCCCAAGCTACTACACCATGAAGTCTAAAAGGTGTTTGTATTGCTCTGGTTCTCTCTCTGAGACCGGATCTCCCTATGTAGTTCAGGCTGGCCTTGAACTCACTATGCAGCCCAGGCTGGCCTCAAACTCATAGCGATCCTCCTGCCTCCGCCTCCCAAGTGCTGGGATGACAAGCATGTGCCACCACAACCAAGGGGCAGGCTGGATGAGCACATGCCCACTCTCTGTATCTTAGCCCGAGGACTGGGCACTCACTCCTTCAAGACAGGACACCCCGGGGTTCCCTACACCTGCAGTATCAAGGCCAACGTGGCTTCTGTGGTGTCGTCTGCACTATGTGAGGTCGCCCGTGTCCATCCAGGCAGCTAGGGAACACTATGCCTCCGACGGACAGCAGGCCCCAGGGGCAAGGCAGGCGGCTCCCAGGCAGTGCAAGCTCCAGGGTGGGCCAGCCCACCGAGGTGGGGGCCCTAACTGGGAAGAAAGGGTGCTGCCCAGCTCCACCGTGCACACTTCCTTCCCCGCAGGCCTTCCCTGGGCTGGGAGGGAGGCCAGAGACCACTGACCTTGCCCTCAGTCTCCTCCAAGAGAGGCCACTGTCCTGTCCTCCTCCCGAGTCTCCTCTGCATGCAGCCCCCA
This sequence comes from Dasyprocta punctata, assembly GCA_004363535.1. NCBI lineage: Eukaryota > Metazoa > Chordata > Mammalia > Rodentia > Dasyproctidae > Dasyprocta > Dasyprocta punctata. The sequence goes on along the minus strand of RJWM01007043.1, from coordinate 34,595 downwards.
AGGCACCGGTCCCCACAGTCCAGGACATAACCCTGCGGCCCTCAGCCATCACTTCCACAGGCCTGGCGCAGCGGGAGGATGGTTTGTTCCATTGTACTCGCGATGGAACCCAGGGCCTTTTGACTGAGCTGCTTCCCCTGGTCTGCCTGCTTCCTTTCTTATTTCTTTTATGAGACAGGGTCTTGCTAAGTTGCTAAGTTGCCCAGGCTGACCTCGAACCTATGATCCTCCTGCCTCAGCCTCCCAGAGTGCTGTGATTATAGGCGCACGCCACCATTCTCAGCTGGGGGCGCCTATCTTATAAGACACACCACTGTCCAGAAGGAACAGGCTCTGGAGCAGATCTGGGCCGGAATCCCAGCTCTGAGTGCTTCATCCTAGCTGGGCCCTCGCCTCTCTGGGTTTCTGCGGGCACGGCCCACCTCTCAGGGCCGCCTTTGGTGTGACCAGGGATGCCTGTGATATGGCTCAGGCCGGGTTCTGCAGGGAGGCAGACCCAGGAGACAGGACTGGTGTGTGGCTGTGGCCGGTGTCTCTTCTACGGTTGATGTGGCTGCCGACAGGATGGGCTTCCGGACAGGAAAGGCCCCAGGTTAAGTCTCAGCGCTTGGCGCCATGTGCTCTGTGACACAGTCGCCTCTGTCTGAGCAGGACTGACATCATCAGAGCTTTCTATCTCCCTGTGACAAGCCAGGTTCCCCATGTTCCATGTCCGCCTGCTGGACGATGATGAGGAGGCGAACATTGTGTTAAAATGCTACTTGATTTAAAAATGGGAGCCAGGTGTGGTGGCACGCACTTGTGATCCCAGGACTCAAGAGGCTGAGGCAGGAGGATCACCATGAGTTCAAAGCCAGCCGGGGCTACATACTGAGATCAAGGCCAGCCTGAACTAGACAGTGAGACCTTGTTTCAAAAACAAAAACAAACCTTGTTCAAAAACCCAAACAAAACGCAGTGTCACGCCCCTCTTGGGCTTCTTCCTGACTCTAAGGGAAGGCCAGCACACTTCTCTCCAGCCGCTGCCTGGCACGCAGCAATGGGCTGCATGGGCAGAAGGTTTGGGTGGGGCCTGGGTGAGGGTCACTGGAGGCCCTAAGTCCCAATGGCCCCTCTGTGTGGCACCTCAGCTCATGCCAAGCTCCTTGCCTCCACTGCTCAGTGTCCCCCCGGGTCTGGGCGGTCACTGCCCTGGAATCGTCTGGAGCTGGGGAGAGCCCCAAACACGCCTGACCAAGGCAGGCATCTTCCAGCCTCTACTGCGCCTAGGGTGCCCCTGGCCACAGCCCACTGTCGGTCAAGATGCACACAGGGCCCTGTGACCCTAAGGAACGGAGCAGGTTCCCCCTTGCCTCTGTTCCCCAGAGAGCTGAGGGACCATGTCAGGCAAGAGTCCTGTGCATCTGTCCTGTGTTTTGGGGTAAGAAAAAAAGCAATGACCTTTGATAAAGTCAGGGTACTTGAGGCCTTTCTGCCTACAAACCTCAATCACGTCTCCTAGATTATACACGTGTTATTGGGCAAGTGCGCCCAGCATGCGTCACCAGGGTGCCCTCCACCTGAGCAACAGACGAGGGGACCCGGTGACGGGGGTGTGGGGCCCGGCACCCCGGCACCCCCTCGCCTTCTGGCTGCTTTTCTCAGACGTCCACTGTGTCCCTAGCTTTTGGCCTCCCTCTGGATACAGACCCTCAGCAGTGACCTGCTGTTTCATCCTGCTCTGTGGCTGCCCGTCCATCACGACGCTCCCTTCCGGGCCATCCGCAGTCATTCCCAGCTGCCCACAAAGCGGTGTCCAACATCTCGCGCCACACAAGTGCCTGCCTGGCAAGTGCAAGGTCCTAAGTTTGATTCTAGCTACCAAAACTAAATAAATCAATAAAGTCTCAAGCCAGAACCCGAGGCCCCAAAGGCCACCCTGTCGCCCTCCCCACCTCGGGCCTTTCAGACCCCATTCTGAGAACTTCTTGTGAGGCACCGCGGGGCCCTTGCACACCTGAGCCAGCCACCATAGCCCCGGGTGATAGCATGTGGGTGGGCTGTTGTCTACGCGGCCACTGTGACTGGTTCACTCTCCGGCGACGCGTGCCTGTATTTACTGCCGCCCGCTGTCATCTTTCAGGCTGCTCTCCCTCGGCAGGTGACTGCGACTCCTCCCACCTTCCTATCAGTCCCACGGGCTTTTCCCCTAAACCTCACTGAGGAAAGGGCGCCCGGCTTTTTGATGCAACTGATTTGTGACCTCCGGGACCTGCGGGGACCCGCCTGCTGGCACCTGCATGTGTGAAAGTGAAGGCAGAAGCGACACCACCTAGCACGTGGGCAGCACTGCCGGGTCGCTCACGAGCCCTCCCACCTCAGCTCCGCGTCCACTGCGCTCCCCGCACACAGGGTCCCCAGATGCTGGCGAGCAGGGTGACGCCCCCGTCCTGACAGTGGTGTCTATGTTTTCCTAGAGAATGTCCTGTCCTGCTGGGGTCCCAGTGGGCACACCAGACGGGCACGCCGGGGCACCCGAGTGCCACACGCGGCAGGCTCAGCCTGTGGGTACCGGCATCGGTATGGCTGCTTTTTGAGGACTCCCCCCTTCCCTCCATGCAGCTCCTGGTCTCCTGGGGTGATCACCCAGGTGCACAGAAGTGGACCAGCCAGACTCCATCCCCCTGGGCAGAGTTAGGGACCACAGGCGTGGCAACCCCATTCTGGTGGCTGAGCTGCGGCACAATGCGGGCGACGAGCGGATGCCAGTATGCCCAGAGCTGTCTTCCTCCTGACTGAGCGAGCCAGGTCCTCCCAATAAAGCCCTTGGCCGGGGAGAGCTGGGCGTGATGCCACTGCCCAGACAGCAGCGACTCGGAGCCCCGTCTCGTTCAGAAAGCTCTTAGCCAAGAGGAGGACTTAAGCTAGATCATGCACGGGTACAAATTCCCCGTGATGAGTGCGATCACTGCACATATCTAAATTATACCAATAAACTTAATTATAAAAGTTTTTTAACTGTTTCTGTCACACACACAGAGTACCCAGTCCTTGCCCTGTGCTCATACCAAGCAGGCGCTGGGCTTTCAAACAGGCAAAGCAGCAGCTCCGTGCCCGGGGAGGCTTTGCTGAGCACGGACGGTGCGGGCTGCCGCCAGCGGGGTGTGTGTGTGCGCGTGTGTGTGACGGTGGGGCATCCCAGAGGGGGTGACGCCAGATTAGCAGATGTTACCACCTGGAAAATGGGCAGAGGGAACAGTGTAAGCCCCAGAAAGAGCCAGGAGTCAGCAGGGTGGCTTCGAGACACGAGCGTGCCCGCTGGGGGCCTCGAGGACCTGGAAAGGGGGCCAAGCTGTGCCGAGGCGCCCTCCGCGGTGAGCAGAGCACCTCGGTGCTCCTCAGGCCTCCCTGCTGGCTACTGCCTCCAGCAGCTCCCGGGCACCTCAAAACTCAACCTCACCCGTGAGTTTAGTGCCATCCTTGTGTCTCCCGGGGTAGTAAAGGTAAAAGGAGACAAATACCTGAGACTTCTCTTTTGGTTTTTCGTTTTGATTTGTTTTGTTTTGTTTTGTTTTGTTTTGAGACAGGGTCTCATTATGCAGTACAGCTGGTCTTGAACTCACTATATAGCCCAGGCCGGCCTTGAATTGGGGCAATCCTCCTGCCTCAGCCTCCCAAGTGCTGGGATTACAGGCGTGTGTATACCAACACTCCCGGTCGCCCTACGTCTGAGACTTCTTTTTTTTTTTTTTTTTTTTTTAATAATAAAAGACAAGACAGAAGAGAATCCCCCATACTTGCTGCATTTCCCACTGTAAAGAGATGCTTGGGTTGCAGACCAGAGGCCTGGCCAAATCTACAAAACAAAAGTTAGTTGATGTTCCTTGGTTGCTATCAATTTAGCCAGACCTCCGAAACAGCAGGTTGCTGATGCGGGGGTGGGGGGTGAGGTGGGGGGTGGTGGGGGTGGTGGGGGTGGTGGTGGTAGTGTTTGTCCCTGATTCCAAGCCCGCGCGCCGGTGCATCTGAGACTTCTGATACTGCTTTTTTTGCATCTTGAAAATGTTTGGTTTCGTTTTGTTTTTTGAGATAGGGTCTCACTACCTATGTAGTTCAGCCTGGCCTAGGCCGCCAGTCCTCTGGTCCCATTCTGCCTTCCAAGTGTAGGAAAGCGCTACCATGCTCAGCTCGTTTCCCCTCTGGAAAGCTGCTTTTTCATGGAAAATCATAGAGCATTTAGCAAATAAGTCCTCCATCCCCGGTTCAAAATTTCCCCACCCATCACCCCCTTCTAGAGGCAAATCAGTAAGATTTGCCAAAAAAAAAGCAATGGAATTGTGAAGATCCATCTCATTTAAGTCCACCTGTCACACTGGGTAGCTCCTCTACTCGATGACCTGGTTCATAAGGAAACTTCTCCCTAGATTGCACCTGGGCTATGACACGAAAAACAGGCGCCAATTAGTCCTTGGGTGAAGACCGGTTTCCGCACATCTCTGTCTTCTGCGAAGTCAGCTGGCGCGAACAAAGGGTTGCTATTAATAGCACTATCAAAACATGAGCGGAAAACCTGAGCAGAATTACGCTTCTTAAAGCCCACTGTGTAGCACTCAGAAATGGGACAGACCGTGCAGCCTGCGTGCGGGGACGCAGAACGAATAAATCACGGCGACGGTTCCCACTCACGGCCAGTGCCGCGCGCCCATCAAACCCACGCCCCCGCGGTCCGGGGAAAGCAAGGCAGGGCTTTTTCATTCAATTTCAGTTTTACATTTAAGCATCCTAAATACAGCTATTAATTTAGCTCTCTACTAATCATTATGATTTTTTGAGAGAATGAGTAAATTTATGAATGAAATATTAATAGAAACATGTACACATCTGTATGTTCAAGCAGAAAACTTTGCAAAGTAAATCTGATTTGAAGTAAAGTCCCGTAACACGTAAGCCTGCGTTGGGGAAAAAAATGATACTTGGATGCATGTAAAAAAATAAAATAAAATAAAATAAAAACTACTAGCAGGGCATGGTGGCAAACTCCTGTAATCCTCCTGCCTCTGGGAAGATAAGGCAGGAGAACCAAAGTTTTATTTTGAACCCACCCTAGGCAACTTAGTAAGATTCTGTTGAAAAATAAAAACAGGCTGGGCAGGTACCTCAGTGCAAAGACCCTGGGTTCAGTTCCTAGTACTGCAAAAAGAAAAAGAAAAAAACTAATTTCAAAAAATCATTAGAGAAAGGCTGGGGATTTAGCTCAGTGGCACAAGCGCCTGCCTGGAATGCGCAAGGTTGTGAGTTGGATGCTGGGTACCAAAAAAAAAAAAATTATTAGTGAAGCTAAACAACTGTCTGTTATCAGTGCAAGAAAGCAATAAGAAAAGCCTACCTTTGGCCAGAATGCAAAGCAGGCTTATAAAAGACCTTAAAGATTGATGGCAGTACACAGTATCTTACCTCAGTAAATAACAGCCTTACAACAATTTCTTAAGCTTTAGGCACTTTTGCCCATCCAACTGGCTCTGGAAGATATAAAAGTAAGAAACAGCAAGACTGGCGGTCCCCCTATTCAGATTGCCAGCTTCATACACTGACAGCAAGAGAAGTCACAGAAACCAGGGCTGACAAGAATACTGCTTCCGAATTCAAAGAACAATGGGCTATTCATTTTAACATTCCATAATCATTTTACCTACACAGTCTTTTTAGAGAATGGGTAAAATTCAGGAAAGCTGAGCCCAGGAAGGCTGACACATATTTGGAGCCTTTCTGAATAGTCAATGGTGATGAGATTTTTGTCCTCGAACTTGAAAAGTTAAAGGCACCGTCCTGCCAATTGTGAGATGCCCTCTCCAACACAGACCACCCACAACTGCGGATTTTCCATCTGGTGAATAAAACAGACAGCTCCCTAATTATTTTTAAAAAGGATTTTTTTTCCCCTTAACATACTTTCTTTATTTGTCTGTGACCTGGAACTTAATGGAAAACCTGGTGCATGCCAACTTCATTTCTTGTAATGAAACATCCTATTTTATTGTTTAAACTGGTGGGGTTTTTTTTAAGGCTCTAAGATAGAAATTACTACTCTGAGAGCCAACATACCAAGCCACCAAGACAATTCCACCCAACAACTGTTTTCTCCAAACAGAAAATATCTTGTTTAAATAGGAGCCACTAAAATTTTCTCTCACAACCAACAGGATGGAAATAGGAAGAAAATTATTTTCAATCCTTCTCAACTGGGCACCCATACTGCTAGTGTCAAAATCTATGGCTTTTCCAACAAGATGGCCACCTCTGCCAAAAGCATGCTCAGAAATGCCAACTGTAATTAAAATCTGGCACCTGTCGTGGGCACCAAATTTGTGTCTAATATCTCCATGTTGAAATGTGTCTCAGCTCTGAGAGGACGCACGATGCTTCTTGCCCTCTGCCCTTCGGAAAAACACTCGAGTGGAAAAATTGACAGCTGTTATCCCTAAAAAAAAATTTTTTTTCATCTTTAACTATCCGAAATCTTCCCTGCATTTCTTTCTCTGAATCTGTTTTGTTTAATTAGTCCCAAGAGAATCAGCATACATTGCCTGCACACATTTTGATTTTTAGGAACCTCAGGAAAAATAGGCATTGAAATAAGTTCTTCCAACCACGGACTTTTGCTTGGGGGGTGGCAGTGTGACATGATAGATTTCCTAAGGGTTTCGATACTACACAAGTGGGGAGTTTCTAGGCCTTCCCTAGAAGGCTTTTTGGAGCAGTAAATCTGCATGCGTGTGTGGCCTCCTGCTCACTAGGCACCTGCTCTACCACCGAGCTACAGCCCCAGCCCAGAGCCAGCGGATCTTGATGAAACGCGCACATTGTCACAGTCCCCGCACTGCTGTCTACCCACAAGCTTATGCCCCACCTGCTATTTTGTTGAGCCAGGACTTTCAAAATCTTGCTATGGGTTTTGCATTTGCTTTTTGATGTTAAGAATCTAGGGCTGGGGATCTAGCTCAGTGGCACAGTGCCTGCCTGGCAAATGTGAGGTCATGAGTTCAATCCCAGGTACAAAAAAAAAAAAAAAAGGAGGAATCCTCTTCCAGTCTGTCTCATGAGTCTGTGGAACTCAGGACACTTAGGTCTCCTTTGGTGAAACAAAATGGCCCTGTAGCCCTATGTGCACTTTGGAAAGTTAAACCTATTGCACACGCACATGTTCAAAGGACGCAAAGGCCAGCCTACGAGATGCCCCATGGCAATCTAATAGAGAGGAGGGTTCCCTGGCTGCCCCACTTACCGCATCCCCCCCGGGGACCTACAAGAGTGCCCAGCACACAGGCGCTCAGCTGCGTCCCTGGAGGAGCAGCTGCCCAAGCCAGAATGAGCTCATCCTGCAAAGAGTTCCTCGTATCACCAGCTCTGACCCACACTGCTGCCACTGCCCGGGGACTTAGAAATCGTTGTCAGTGTGCAAAGATGCCCTTCTGCCCACGCCCCAAGGCGCAGACCTGAGCTCCACCAGGCCAATACACCCGACTCCGTGCCACCCCAAGCCTCTGCGACACATCGCTCTTCATTGGAACCGAAAAGGGGATAAAGGAGCATGGCAGACCACTAATGGACGGACAGACAGACTTACTAGCACCCTATAAAAGCAGAGCCGAATGTAGGCCAAGGTGCTGATCAAAATATTTCACTGAGAAGTTGATTCTTTGAAACGAAGATGAATTCTTCCCAGAGGAAGAAACATGACAAATGACAGCCCCTTGGGGTACCTCATAAAATCCCTGTCGTGTCCCCTAGGGCCGCTGCTTGTGCTACTGTGTTCAGGGGAAAGAGAATCCTACATTTAACCTGGGAACTTCTCGGCCACAGGAAGTTCCACAGAGCCTTAAAGAACGGTACCCCCAGACCAGAAAGTCCCCTAAGGAGCATTTTCCAAAACATTTTACTGCACCCTACAGAAACCGATGTTTTATATTGAGAACCCCCTACAGACACACAAACACACACACCCCACATATAAACAGTTTCATAAAGCAAAATACATGATGGACTCCAGACAGTACAGTTGCTATTCTATTATAGTTTATTCTTTTAATGAACCAAATAAATTCATCTTACAACTCACCCACAGGATGAGGACCACAATGTAATTTTTTTTCCTTGTAGTACTGGGGATTGAACTCGGGGGTTTTGCACCGAGCTAAATCCCCAGTTCTTTTTTTGTTTTGTTTTGATTTATTTTATTTTGGGAATTAACTATCTTTTTATTCGCACAAAGTAACATGAACCCAGATGCCCCAGGGCCTAAGAATAAGCCAAGGCTTTAATCCCAGCACTCGGGAGGCTGAGGTAGGAGGAGCGTTGTGAGTTCGAGGCCGGCTTGGGCTACAACGTGAGTGCAAGGCTGGCCTGAGTTACATAGTGCGAACCTGCCTCGAAAAATCAGGGCTGGGAGTTTGACTAAGTGGCTTAAGCACCTGCCCTGGCAGGTGCGAGGTTACAAGTTCGATCCCCAGTGCCTCAAAAAAAAAAAAAAAAAAAAAAGAAAGAAAGAAAGAGAGTCAAGGCCCAGAACAGGCCAGAGGCGCTGTTTCCAGCCCTGCGCCCCGAAACTTCCTGAGCCAACTCCCAAGGGGCCGGGGCATTGGGTCGCTCCTGGGGACCTGCTCTCGCGAGATGGGGCCATCGAAACGGGTGCTGGGTCCCAGGAGCGCCCCGGGGAGGCTAAGCAATGTCCAGGGGCTTGAATCACAGGTGTCTGGCCGAAGCGGGGCAGGTATAAGACCTGGAAGCCGCGGTGGCCCCGGGCAGCGCAGCTGGTGAAGACCGCGTGGTAGACGCCGGGGCTCAGCAACAGGAAGCCCACGCGAGGAGGACGGCGCTGGAGATGCCTGGGGGAGCGGGCGCCGCCTCCAGTCCCGCGCAGACCAGGACCGGCCGCAGCCCCAGCCCGGCAGCAGGAGCAGGAGCAGGAAGGAGGCCAGCGCTACCCGGTGGTTCTGCGGACGAGAGGGCGCTGGGCCAGCTGCAGCAGGCCTGGGAGGCGCGCTGGATGGTGCTGCCGACCGCACTGAAAGACCACTGGGGCCTGCGGATGGAGCCCTGGCGCCCACTCCCCCGTCCGGTTCCGGACAAGGCTGGGCTACACCTTCATCATTCTGCAGGTTCTGAGAGCACAGCCGGGACTGCTTGGCTCCGTCAGCCGCCTCCAACCGGGACCAGCGCTCGAAGGGTGGCGGCCCGAAGCAGGCGACCCCGCTGGGCTCGGGTCCAGGACCCGCGTCCTCCAGGGACAGCGTGAAGGCATTATACATGCTGGACTGGGGCTCAGGCGCCCTGCGCTGCTGCCATCTGGACCCGCCGCCCCGGGTTCTTTGTTCTTATTTATTTTGAGATGGGATCTTGCCAAGTAGGCCCAAGCTGGGCTTAAACTTGTGATTCTCCTGCCTCAGCCTCCCAGAGTTACCACCATGCCTGGCTGTAAAACACCCTTGACCAGAATATGAACAAAGAGGACAGGCGGGGAGTGGTGACTGTAGCCCCAGACCTGCAATTTCACAGACTGAAAGTCAAAATTATAATTGCAAACAAAAATATAAAATGAAAGCTATTTCCTACAAGTCTCAGAAACCATATGCCCCTCAGTTCAGGCTTTCTACTTGCCTAAGCAATTCCTTTTTCTTTCTTTCCTATCTTGTTGAAGATGTAGGTGTTGGCAGAAAAGCCAGGATACAGATAATTATAGATACTCGATAACAAAGAGAATGCAAATCGCACTGATGAGAACCCTGGAGGTCTGGAAATTTAAAGCAACAACAGCGAAGGGCCTGGCTGCTCCGCATGCAGGGCAGCACCTCGTCTCCAAGGCCGGTGAGTGTGCAAAGCCCACTGGCCTCTGGGTGCACAATTGCCACCTTCCCCTCCAGAGCCAGTCTGCAGACTCCTGGGCACCGTCCTCAGCAGGCTCTGCCCAGTGAGCGCTATAGGCCAGCACGTCCTCAGCCAGACACCAGCCACGTGCGCGAGACCACTGCCCGTCCTCCCAGGCCTGGCTTTGGCTGGAGGCGACTGGCTGTCCCCAGGGACCAGGGTCAGCTTCAAAAGGGTGACACAGTGGCTAAAGCCCGGTACTGAAGGGTCAGTGTGCACAGAGCTGAGCCCTACCCCACCCACCAAGCGTGGGCTTCCCAGCCACACCCACCCAGAAGCCCAGTGCTGGTATTAAAAGTGTGCACCACCACACCCAGCTTACAGCCTATCTCAAAATAAAAATTTTTTAAAAGCTGGGGGTGTAGCTCTGTCCCCTGAGTTCAATCCCCGGCACTGGAAACACCAACCAACCCCTAATGTCCATGAAATGTGAACCCTTCCCAACAGTTTCTCAGAACCATCTGTCACTGTCCGAGAACCTGAGGCCCTTAGCTGTCCTTCCCACAGGTGGGGGACATCTGTCCTCCTTGAGGGGTATCCCACGAGTTTTTACCTCCAGACCACAGGGCTGCAGCTTTTATATATTTTTAACCTTGCTGGGGGAACCCAGGACCTTGCGCATGCTAGGCAAGTACTCTACATGCCCCCAGTCCTCAAAGTTTCATTTTAAAAGATTTAATTTAACATTTCAAAGAGAAGAATGCATTGATCTTTGATTTCTACTTTCTGTACTTTCTGTCTTTTGTTGGATTAATTTTTTTTAACAAATAAACTGATTGAGATGGTCATAATAAAGCTGAGTATAGTGGTGCACACCTGTAATCCCAGTGATTAGGAGGCTGAGGCAGGGGGATTGCTGTGAATTTGACATCAGCTTGGGCTACATAGTGAGTTCAAGACCAGCCTGAATTATGTAGCAAAACCCTGCCTCAAAAATCAATCAATCAATGGTAGAAACATACAATGTGGATGCCAAAATATAAATAGGCTTCATTCTCTCTCTTTTTTTTTTTTTTTTTTTTTGTGGCACTGGGGATCGAACTCACAACCTCACACCTGTCAGGCAGGCACATAAGCTGCTGAGCCAAACTCCCAGCCCTAGTTTTTTGAGGCAAGGTCACACTACGTGGTTCAGGCCGGCCTTTTGCTCACATTGTAGCCCAAGCTGGCCTCGAACTCACAACACTCTACCTACCTCAGCCTCCTGAGTGCTGGGATGAAAGGCATGTGCCACCACACCCAGCTGGCTTCATTCATTTGGATTCCCATTTTCATTCATTGGTAACTCAACTTGCAATTCATCTAGGTTGTAAATGAGTAATTAATCACATTTTAAAATTAGCAAACCAGATTTATTGTGTCAATTAGGAATTACAACAACTATAAACAGTGGCTGTAGAAAAAAGACTCCACCAGGACTACTGGCAAGAATTTTCAGAGGACAATTATGTATCTTTCACATTTGAATTTGTGTGACTATAATTCATAAAACCAACCCATGAAAAACCTGTTTGAAATATAATAAATGTGAAACAAGGGAAACTAATCACTGATTCTGTTACATTCTCAGGAGGCTGAGGCAGGGGGATTGCTGTGAGATTTTAAAGAATGCTTTATGGACACGCATGAGGACGCATCTACAGCCTCACGCAGGCTCTGGCTGTCTGTGTCTGACTGTGTGTACACGCACTTCCAGAGCAGGACTGGTCCTCCTGCCCTTGAGACAAAAGAGCAGGGGCCAGGGCCCAGTGAGTGTCTGTCCCAGGCCTTTGTTTTCTAACTTTGTTTTCCACTTGAGGGCTACTTTCACCACTGCCAGCTTGAAAGCCACTGTCGGGTTTTCCTCAGAGCCAATGTCCATCTGAAACATGGTGACATGTCCGACCTACAGCAGCACGTTCTGTGAGGAAAGTTCCTCCAGAAGCAAAACTGAACCGAGGGTAAGGAGGAGACTGCAGACATCTTCACGTCTGTCAGCTACTCAAAGGGCACTGTAGAGCTGGGCATGGAGGCACATGCCTGTAATCCCAGCACTCAGGAGGCTGAGGCAGGAGGATAGCTGTGAGTTCTAGGCCGGCCTGGGCTACACAGTGAATTCAAGGACGGCACACTACACAGTGAGAACCTGTCTCAAAAAGAAAAAGGGGGGAGGTGATGGGGTGGTGGATACTAAAAGGTTTCATATCAACTACTCAAAAGAATATTATGGAGTGCAAGGCCGGCCTGAGCTACATAGTGCGACCCTGCCTCAAAAAACCAGGGCCGGGAGTTTGGCTCAGTGCCTTAAGCGCCTGCCCTGGCAGGCGTGAGGTTGTGAGTTCAATCCCCGGTGCCGCAAAAAAAAAAAAAAAAAAAAAAAAAAGAATATTATGGAAAAAAAATCACACTTTTATATTTAAAATACTTTCCATGAGCCTTAGCAATAATGCAAACTATTAAAAACAAGTAAATGTGGATTTAAATAAAATACAAAAGAGCATTTGATTCACCTAACACAGTAAAGCTAAGTGAAACATTGAAGATCACCTTTTATGTTGATTAATATGCAAAAATCTTAGTGAGAGATAGTTAGCTTCAAAGTAAACGATTTTTAAAACCCATGAGACCAGCAAAAAAAATTAGATCATTAAGTATGCCATTGTCCAGTCTATTAAATTGTCTTCTGAGAACTAAGTGAAATAATTAACTTGATAGGTGCTCTGAGAATTCGTTTTCATGATTAAAAATCAAAAATACATGAACAAGTTTACAACTACTTTTATAGTATCAAAAGAGATTAAAATCAGACCATTCTAGGGCTGGGATATAGCTCAGCGGCATAGCATTTGCCTGGCAAGCACAAGGTCATAAGTTTGATTCCTGGTACCAAAAAAAAAAAACCAAACAAACAAACAAAAAAACCCCCATATCATTCTAAACCAGGCAATGGCACATGCCTGTAATCTCAGGACTCAGAAGACTGAGGCAGGAGGATCACCATGAGTTCAACACCAGCCTAGACTACATAGAAGACCTTGTCTCCAAAAATCAAAAACCAAACAAATAAAAAAATTATTCTATTTATTAAAAAAATTTTTTTAAATTATTATTCATACAGATACACCCAGGGCTCTTCCACACTTGGCAAGCACAAAGTCTAAATAACACAGAGAATATAATTCTCAACTATGTATATAGCAATCAAACATCCGGGACTTACACAGCTTACTTACTAATTTGCAGGCACCCTGGCCACAAACGCACCCAATTCATGCACCCAGATCATGTACCAATTTGGGATTCTAAAAATACAGTCTCTTCGGTAGGCAGAAGGGGTAAGTTCTATGCCTCGATTCTTGTTTTTGGCTTTGTTACCCATAAATGTACTGAAATAATTGCTAAGCCACACAAGCACTCCTTTAAGCAAGGCTGTAAATGTTCTAGGGCTGCGTTTGGCTAAGTATTGATGGCGATGGTTACCAGTGTTGATGAAACAATGTGTGACTGAAGCGTAGTAGAGTTATTTTGGCTCATTTTAAGGCTGGTGTCTCACAAAGGGCAATGAAAGCTACAAACAGCAACACACACTGTATGGCAGTAAACACAGTGACTACAAATCCAGCTCGCCTGGACAGCCCAGGTGACTCCTGACGGCACCCCTTTCACGCTCAGAAAGTGTCCTGATTCTTTTTTTTTTTTTTTTTTTTTTCAGCACTGAGGATCAAACTCACAGCCTCACACCTGCCAGACAGGCGCTTAAGCCACTGAGCCAAACTCCCAGCCCTAGTTTTTTGAGGCAGGGTCACACTATGTAGCTCAGACCGGCCTTGCGCTCACGTTGTAGCCCAAGCCGGCCTCGAACTCACAATGCTCCTCCTACCTCAGCCTCCAGAGTGCTGAGATTAAAGGCGTGAGCCGCCATGCCCGGCTAAGTGTCCCGATTCTAAGTGTCCGATTCCAAGGCCATCCTGCTCGCCAACATGCAGATTCAGAGACTGCTGGGTTTCTTTCTGTTTTGGTTGGTTTGTTTTTGTAATACTATAAATTGAACTCCGGGCTTTCACACTGAGCTACATCTTCAGCCTTTTCTTTTTCATTTTGAGACAAGATTGTTCAGGTTGGGCTCAAATTGGTGATTCTCCTGCCTCAGCTTTCCAGAGTGCTGGGATTACAAGCGGGCACCACCACAACCAGTTTGATTGCTGGTTATCTAATGTCCTTTACTACTATCATCTTGGTCCTCAAAGTGAGTGACTTTTCAAAAGGCCTATGGACTATGACCTAAAATTTAGCCTTGCATAAAAGAACAAAATAAGAGATAAGCATGGCATGGCCTGAGAGAAAGAATCCAGCTTTAGAACAGGCCTCTTAGATCATTCCCTTCCGCTACTGGGTTCTGCATTTAGAGGTTAGGAGCCATAGTGCCAGGGAGCAGGTCTGCTCATGGTTCTACCAAGGCTAAGTGACCCTGTGTTCTATTTTGTGTGTGGTTTGGCCGCCCAGGTTCATGTGCTGGGAACTCCATCCTCAGGTTGGCACTACACAAAGCAGGATGGGATTTTTAAGAGGCAGGGCCTAGTGGGAGGTGCTTGGGTCAGGTGGGGACAAGCTCACAAGGGATTATGGAACCCCACTCTTTTCTGGCCTCCTATTTGGAATGTGATCTCTCCCCTCTGCAGGTACTGCCACCATAAGGCCATGAGGTCCCAGTCAGAGCCCAGGTGATGCCCTTGACTCTTGGAACTGTGAGAGTCATCAGGTAAAGCTGGCCAGCCTCAGGTATTTCGTTACGGTGATGTGACGCAGACCCATATGACTCAGGCAAGTAACTCATCTCTCTACTTCAGTTTCCTGCCTAGAAAAACACTGACAAATACACTGCGTCTCCCATGGTTACTGAGAACAATGAATGAAATAATGTTGAAAATGCTAGCAAAGTGCCCAGTGCAGAGTAAGCCCTCCAGAAATGTTTTTGTCTTTGTTGTTGTTGTTGTTTGAGACAGGGTCCTGCTATGTAGCCCAAGCTGGCCTTTAACTCATGGTGATACTCCTGCCTCAGCCTCTCGAGTACTGGGATGACAGGCATGCACTACTATGCAAAGCCCAAACACAGATTTTCATGGAGACTTTTCAACTTAGAGAACAGGAGTGGCCTAATGATCAAGAATCCTTCTACTCCATCTTTGTACCTTCCTGTTTGGGGGACCATGCTGCCAGTGGGTGGCTGCCACCCTGACAGACTCCAAGTTCCAGTTTGAATCAGATGGCAGCCAGTCCCCAAGTCTCATCACGCTAATGCTCCTTGCGGCCATCGTAAACACAGCAGGTTGGGCCATGCAGAGAACCCAGATCCGATCATTCTTCCTGTTCCCCATGGATGGCCCCTGGAGAACCAGCATTTTATCCACAGAGCAGCCAAGAAAGGAAGATCCAGAGCCGGCCGTGTATCCCACGGGAATCACATCTGCTACAATATAGGAAATACGTTCTCTTAAACTTGGTCCATTACAATCAAAGATCTCTCCAAAAGCAGGGGGACAGGGAGGCAGCAATCCCCAAACAACCCCATCTGCAGGAACTGCTCAGCAGCAGGGGGGCGGGCACAGCAGGGGGCCAGGGGCCGGGGCCAGGGCAGCTCCCCATGTCCGGCAGAGGTGGCTGTGAAATGCTCTTCAGGACACATCGAGGGGCCCCTCGTGGCCTACACATTTGCGGGCTTTGCATCAGCTGGAGCTCAGCCAGATCCGCCGGGGCCTGCCCGCTTTCCAGTAGCAGGAGCTGACAGATGATCTTTCTATAAAACACAACAAGCAGTGACTGTCTTTCTGTCCCTTATATCTTATCCAGATTACCCACCCTTAAGGGTGGCCTTAATCCTAGTGTTGTACCATACCACGAATCAATCCCAGTATCATGTCCTTGATTGCAGCAGCCCAAACCCTAGAAAGCCTCACCTATGACCACATGGGGCTTTGGGGGACGTCCAGATACCAGCCATAACATTAGTATGTAAATTGAGCAAAAGACAAGCAAAAGGTTACTCTCCTCAAGGAAATACTAACACATATAAAGGTGGTGCTTGGAGCGGGAGTGGTGGCTCCTGGCTCACGTGTAGAATCCCTGCACTTTGGGAGGCTAAGGGAGGAAGATCGCAAGTTGAAGCCCAACCTGGGCAACTTTGCAACTTAGTGAGATGCTATCTCAAAATAAAAATAAAAAGGACAAGGGATGCAGCTCAGTCCGCAGTGCTGGGGTCAGGGGAAAAGTCAGTGCTTGCCACATAGAAAGAGCTCGAGACAGTGTGCTCTTCCCCAAAATAAGAACAGGATTTGGGAGCGGGCAGAGGTGGGGTTAAGATCAGCAGCACCCCCAGCACTCGGGAGGCTGAGGTAGGTGGAGTGTTGTGAGTTCGAGGCCCGCTTGGGGTACAACGCAAGCACAAGGCCAGCCTGAGCTACACAGTGCAACCCTGCCTCAAAAAAACCAGGGCCGGGAGTTTGGCTCAGTGGCTTAAGTGCCTGTCTAGCAGGTGCGAGGTTGTGAGTTCAATCCCCGGTGCCGCAAAAAAAATAAAAAATAAAAAATAAAAAGATCAGCAGCACAGGGTGACGGGGATGAGGGGGTTCAAGCTGGAGCAGGACCTCACAGAGGCAAGGGGAGAGGAAAAAAAAAGAGAAGCCAAAAATAATGCCTTTGAACTAGGTAAGCTGCCATCGCACACTTCCCTTGTTCAGAACTACTTTAGTGAAAACCTATGCCTCGGACAGAGTCTGCCCTGGCCAGCACTGCCCCAGCCCAAAGTGTCCACTTTAGCACCTGTCTGAGCCTGCCGACCCTGTGCTATAGCAGCTTTCTCTGCAGAGAGTGAATTCACCCTCGGCCCCTGCAAAAGCCTCCGGGAAAGATGTTCCCCAAATTCGTGACCACGCACTGCGGGGCCTGCAGAGGACAGACCAAGGAGGAGGAACACACCCCTGGGAGAACTAGAAAGGGGCGTTTACAGTTTCACAGGACAACACCCCTCTCAAAAAGGCAGTGACTAAGAAAGGCTCACACTGCAGTCGCCTGAGTGATGGCCTATTCCCTCTAAGGCAGATGAGGGTTCAAACACAGCCTCGAGCATCCCGCCTCCTGCTTAGACATCAGGGTTTGTGGGTTCAAGAAGCCCCATGGGGTCACCTGACCACGCCGAATCTCAGAGCCCGGGGTGGGGAGCTTTCAGACATGGCACCTGGAGGAGGCCCCACCCTGGCACTGGAGCAGGTGCCTGAATGCCCCCACACCAGAGCAGCATCCCCATGCAGAGAAGGGCCGGGGTGTCCTGAGGTCCCGAGAGGGAAGGGAAGAAGTCTCAGGACGCAAGGAGGCTGATCCAAGCAGGAGCTCCGGAAAATGGAATGCCCAGGGCCCAGAGGCGCAGGAGTTTATCCCCGCCACATCCCATCTGTACTCCCCTGCAAAGAAAGGACTTTGCGTTGAAAGAGAGAAATGTTTCTCTAGTTTTAGACATTTATTTATTTTTTGTTCTGTTTTTTTGAGACAGGGTTTTGCTATGTAGTTCAGGCTGGCCTTGAACTCATTAGACTCATTATGTAGCTCAGGCTTATCTCAAACTTCTGGCAACCCTCCTGCCTCAGCCTCCTGAGTGCTGGGACTATAGGCATGTGTCACCAGGCCCAGCTGAGATTTAAACACTATACTTGCCAAGAGGCCCTGCCCAGAGTGCCCCGTGTCCCCAAATCTTTATGCCCAGGTGCATTCTATACACCGACCTCCATCTCTGGCATGCGTTCCTGAGTTCTCACCTGATCTTTGGTTTCCTTCACTCTTTCAGTTAAGGAACCACTCTCAGGATGGTCAACAAAATGCTGGCACTGGGCTGATCACATCAGGGGCACGTCACTCCCACAGGCAGCCAAGAGCCTGTCCCCTGTCCCCACCTCAGGGATACCTGCACCATAGGAACCAAGTGACAGCTGGAAATGCTTCCTCGTTCCCTGGCTCACGGGTTCTGCCGCCGCGCACCTGCTCGGCCTGGCCTGGGAATTCAGCACCGGCGACTCGAAGCAGCAGGCACTGAGGCGGCCGCTGCCTCCAGGTGAAGCTGTTCACATCAGTTAGGACGCCTAGAACCATCAGCGTGAGAAACACACCTTTCAATTCACAAAAATATTTGCCGACTTACTTCTTGCAACATTGCACCAAGGCAGAAACAGAAATAACACTATCCCAGTAATGTGGAGTCACTAACCCGCCACTGGACCCATCTTTTATAGACAGACTTTTAAGGGATCGGACCACCACACTTAAGGACACATTTATGAATCTGATAACCTAAGACGTTAAACTGCATTACAAAATCATTGCTGCCCAGAGCCCGGCGCTCAGGTTTACAAGCCTGTTCTGCCTGTCTGCAGACCCCCGATGCTTATAAACGACACCTTCCAGTGTCTTAAAGTATGAGAGGCAGCCAGTCCCGAATTCTCAGGCTGCTAATGGTTTCACATAAAATGAGCTCCTACGATTTTATTACCACCCCGGTGCCCTCACAGGTGAGAAGCCACCAGGGAAAGGACGAGGACATGTCTCTTGCTCCTGGCCTCTGACTTTTCTAAGCACAAGGAACTGTTACACGCAATATTTCCAATGATTGCTCCAACTCCCCAGGCTGCTGACTAATCCAAATAGGCCGACCATGTCACTTAGGGAGCCCAGGAACAGCTCACCAAGTCAGCCCTCTGGAGAGGGGAGAGATGTGAATTCGCTTCCTAAATTCACAGCTGTAAAGCTGATTAGCGAGCCTTTCTAGTTTTACTTGAGGGGTTACATTTTACTTGAGGGGTTACAGGGCTAGCACTGTAGTTGATCTCACATGTTGAGAAATGACCACTGGAAAACATTAAATTTCACATTCCAATCAGAAACGCCAGACATCAGCTCTGTACACACACCCACAACACAAAGGCTACTGTTACCTGCAACACAAGAGAAAGGTCCCGTGGCTCTGTAAACTTCCTGTGTTAGTACTTGCATGTTTCTCTAAGTTTTAATGACACACAACTTGCCAAACACAGCAGCGATGAGCTCCTTACAAAAGAAAACAACTTCTAGCAGCCGCAAAACAGGGCTGGTTACCAGGACAGAGACGAAATCACACGGTCAAGTCTATCAAACTTTCTGTGTCTATTTTCCTCCCCTCAAAAGTGACTTATGGCAGGCTAAAGAGAAGTCTATGATTATTTGGCAACATCATTTCACCTGGAAAAAACAACCACCTAAGCCAAACAAATGAAAAATAACTTCAATTCTCAAAAGTAGTCAGCTAATAAATGCCTATTTTTTCAGTAAAACAAAGTAAATTCACTTTAAAATGCCAAACATTTTTTTTTTTTTGCAGCACCAGGGATCAAACTCAACTTTGCGCCTACCAGGGCAGGCGCTTAAGCCACTGAGCCAAACTCCCGGCCCTAGTTTTTTGAGGCAGGGTCGCACCATGTAGCTCAGGCCGGTCTTGCGCTCACATTATAGCCCAAGCCGGCCTCGAACTCACAATGCTCCTCCTACCTCAGCCTCCCGAGTGCTGGGATTAAAGGCGTGCGCCACCACGCCCGGCTCAAACATATTTTTTTAAAAAAAGTTTAAATATGGGAAACTAGTTTTAAAACATTTTTTAAAATTTCAAATTCAAATAAACCAAAACTCCACATAAATGACTTACATAAAAAAAGCTTCCAAAAAACCCCACTAAGCTCAGCTTAAAGCTTACACACAAAAGGTCTTTCTTTTTAAGACCAAAGATCTTCCAGGATCGTTTGTCATAGAGTTAGAAGTGGTGAAAACTAAACCAGCTGCCAAAAATTATTTACTTTGTAGCACAAACGACTAAGGATGTAACACCCACTAACTGGCCTGCAGAGAAAATGCCCTGTTAATTTATTCTGCATGCTTTTGGTTTTACTTTCTGTTAAAATAAGATTCATCACCATATGCAACCTATTCTTCATGGATTTTACCTTAATTGAGAAAAACAGAGACAAAGGAAAGAACACAAAAAAGAGGAAGGGGTGAGAAAAAAACAATTCAGGATTTCTCAGTCAAAAACTTTGAAGATTATGGCATCGATTAAAGTAATGATGAAAAGCCCCATGAATACGTGTTCCTCTAAAAGCATACGATTAAAACTGGAATTATTACAACATTTACATTACACTCAACATATTTTTAGACACACGGTAGCTTTTGGACCTTTTCTGATGCGAAACCCCCAGCCCCAACACATCCACAGCGAACAGTGTGTAGAAAGTAATATCTGCCCACCAGCCGGAGCTGGACAAGACAGAACCGGACACTCCTGAAGGGTGCGACCACGGGAGCTGGCCTATTAGTCCCCACATAGAGAAGCCCTTTGTAACCGGAGCCCTGGAATGTCATCTGTCTTGAATTACGTCCACCTGGGATGACCAATGAGGCCGACTACTGGAACTTGAAGACCTCACTCTTTTGGTAATTGACATTTAAACTGTTTGAAGTTTCTCATTAAGCCCTCTTAACAAATTAACTGCAGATGTAGGAAGCTAAGAGTGTAGTACTCGGAGAAATGAAGTTACCTGAAGGCTGCAAACGACGACTACTGGACTGCAGTGAGTACATCAGAGGTGAGGAGGGCCATCATTTTGTCTGTTCCAATTAACTTTCCCAGTGTGTTCTGTTTGGCGGTGCTGGGGATCAAACCGGGGCTTTGCACGTGCTAGGCAGGCCCTCCAACACTAAGCTACATACATCCCAGCGCCCCAGCGCATTCTGAATGTAATTAAAGCAAAGCAAGGCAGGAGGCTGAAGTGGCGTGGTCTGCACTGGCCCTGTGCTACCGGGCACCCCACACCTCGTGATGCCTTCCTTCCTGGTCACTCCCGTCAGACCTCTGCCCGAGCAGTTCCCTCTGCCAGGAACACCCTTCTCTCTCCTGTCATCCCTTAAAATCTGCTGAGTGGCAAGGCGTGGTGGCTCGTGCCTGTAATCCCAGCGCTTGAGAGGCTGAAGCAGGAGGATTGCCTTGAGTTCTAGGCCAGTCTGCGCTACGAAACGAGTTTAAGGCCAGCGTGAACTACATAGTGAGCCCCTGCTTCCAATGAAAACGACAACAACAACAAACCAAAAGAAAGAAAAATCTGCTCACAGGTCAGGGCCCATCCCCTCGGAAAGTCACCCCGCCTTTGTACTTAAGCCATAAACACATTCAGTTCAGCCAACCTTACTGAGTACCGACAGCCCTCCGAGGTGCCACAGTGCCCGCCTGAAGACTCAGTCACAGCCACGGTCACGGCTCTTTCCAGGGCCTCCCCACCAGCACCCACCACAGAGGGCACACCTGTTTGAATGAGGCCACCTCTCACAGGAGACATCCCGAAGCCCGGCCCTTCCATCCTGGGCCTGGCACAGAAATGCTCCTGGGAAGTTTTCTCCCCTTCTCCCCTCGGGAATCACGATCAGAACCTGGGGGCACAATCCTCATTTTTTCCCACCGGCACTGGGACGGAATCCCGGGCGCGGTAAGGTGGCAGCCAGGTGCTCTACCCCTGAGCTGCATCCCCGGCCCAGAACCCCGGTTCTTTTCAGAAGCACGCACGGATGCACTCAGGTCTGAGTCATGAAACGGGCCATCCGTTCGCGTACTTTTTGGACAACACGCTGTCCTCTGAAGTGTTCTTTTTTTCCCACTTTCCTGCGGCAATAAAGTCAATAATGAGTTCTGTAAGAAAAGAGTTTTGTCCTTACTAAAATAAAAACCAAGTTTAAAAACATTCTTAAAAAAAAACCGCATCAAGCAGTAAACCATATGGTTGTGCAGATAAAAAGATGAGTTTCTCATCCCTCATTAACGACAATCCTGGAAATCCTAACATTTGCGTGAGTTCCCCCAACAGTGTACTAATTAACGAGACGCACCTGTGTCAACAGTCCTGCCCGCATCTTCCTACGTGGCCCCGTCGGCTGGTGCCCGGATCCGCGCTGCACACATTAGCAGTGGGCGGAGCCCACACACGGCTCGGCCCTGCTGGGCACGGCTGGTCGCCGATGCTTGGCGGCCCCCGCAGACAGGAGCTGGCTCCAACAGCAGCGAGTCAGCAGCCCCACCCATTGCCAAAGACGGAGGAATAAACACACCGAGCGGCGCCCGTCCTCAAGGGGCTTACAGCCCAACGGGAGTCAAAACCCAGCGGAACTCTGGTCCACGGGCAGCAGGGGGCGCTGCCAGAGCAGGCCTTCAACAGCGGAAGCACCCTAATCCAAAACGTGGGCCGCAAAGAGTGACAGACATCATAGTAAAGTGATTCTCCCATACTCGTGTTGACAGCCTCACAACTCACAACGGCTCAGACTGGGAAGCAGTGGCCTATAGGGCCATCAACAGATGAATGGATAATGAAAATGTGCTACTTGCACACAATGGAGTACTACTCTGCCATAAAGAAGGATAAACTTAGAATTATTTGTAGGGAAATGGATGCACCTTGAGACCATAACGTTAAGTGAAATAAACCAGACACACACTCTTGAATATCACATGGTTTTGCTTATAGGTGCAACCCAAAGTATAAATAAAGAACAAAATAAAAGTCAGACAACAAGAAACCGGGAGAAAAGGATCAAGAGGTGGAAGGGGAACTAGGAGGTAGGGCAAGGGTCGGAAAAAGCGCTGAAGATGTGTGATGCGCATGTGCCAGCTGTGCAGGAGGAATGCCTCCTTATGCACTGCAAACACAATAAAAAGACGACGTTGGCCACAGGGAGTAGACGCGCTTCTTTTCGCCCAAACACCAGCAGTGCTCGGGGCAGGGCTGGGTTAAGTAACCGTGAGGGTTGAGGAAACATAAAATACAATAAATTTCAGGACAATTTCAGGATGACAGCGGATGCGGCTTTGGTTCCTGCTAAGATGCCCCTCCCAAGCTGAGAGACCCGAGTCTCGAACCCAGGGCTCGGTGCACCCAGTCCAGCACCCGGTCCCGAGCTCCGCCCCAGCCACGCACCTCCGCTATCGGACTCAGCCCTGAGTTACCGCAGGGAGAGAAACCCCGGAACAGAACACATGGCGGAAACCTAGGCCACCCTGTGTCGCACCTCGGGGCCGGGGTAACGCCACGCCGGACCTTCGGGGTCCCCTGTACCTCCAGCCCGACCTCGGGAACCAACAACGGGGCCCAGGCCGGGCGGCAGGGGCCTGTGTATGCTCCGGCAAACTTCACAGGGAATCTGAAAACAGGCCTGGATGTGTCCGAAGGCTCTACCAAGAACGAACCTTCGGAGAGGACATCTCAAACTAGCAAGAGTGTTGGGACAAACCCGAATTCCAGGAACGCACACGCACCCCCGCACGCGCGGGAAGGAGGTGGCTTCTGCCCTGTGCCGGGGGCTTCACCCTGAGGAGCTGCGGGGCGCCAGGGTGGGCGCGCGCCCCAGGGGAGAGCATAACGCGGCGAAGAGCGGGCGCCCCTGGCGTCCACCGCGCTCTCCTTACCTCCCCCCGGGCGCTGGGGGTTGCCTCCGACGCAGACTGGGCTCGACCCTGAGCCGCCCAGGCCCTGGCCTGCCTCGAGGAGGCTCTGGTGCCGGGTGTGCAGGGGCCGTGCGGGGAGAGCAAAAGCGAGGCCCAGAGGCGGGAGGCGGGATGGCTCGGGCAAGGGCTGCGGTCCTCACGAACCAGGAAGGCTGCCGAGAGCCGAAAAGGAGCTGATCCAGTCACCACGCAAAAGTGACCTGGCGGGAGCCGCGAGGAAGCGCAATGGCACGCCTGCGAGAATGGGTTTAATAAAAACAACAGAAAAGCCAAGTATGGCGAAGATGTGGAAACATCGGAACCCCGTGCATTACTGCTCCAGTGGATACAACTGGGTGATTCTTCAAAAAGTCAAACACAGAATGACCATGTAAAGCAGTGGTTCCACTCCTAAATACACACACGAAAGAACTCGGGCTACAAAGTGAGCCCAAGGCCAGCCTGAACTGAACAGGGAGACCGCGTCTCAAAAAGACCAAAAAAAAAAAAAAAAAAAGAAAGAATGAATAAACAAACTCGAGCTAGGTGCTCAACTACTCAGAACAGCACTATTCACAACTGCGCGGAGGTGGAAATAAATCGGGAATCCCTCAGCTTATGAATGGACAACAAAATGCGTACACGCGCAGTAGAATACTACTCAGTCATGAAAAGGAAATGCAGTTGGCTGAGACTGTAGACTGTAGTGCTTGGCTCCTACGCATGAGGCCTGCGGTTTGGTCCACAGCCCGGCAGCAGCAGATGAGCGTGTGCGGAAGAGGAGGCCTGAGCCTAGTGGCCCTCTGCAAGGGCAGGGCAGCGTGAGCCAACAGAGGAGGGCGGGGCTCCGCAGGACGATACACGGCGCTGCCGTCCGAGAGGTCCGAGGAAGAGAGGCTTCCGGGAGGAAGGGGCCTGACGCCGTGCCCGGAAGTGTGGTCAGGATTTGAAGGAGGGGGGCTGAGAAAGCGTGGGAGCTAAGCAGAGAGAGGAAGGGGCCGAGGCGAGGAGCGGTGACATCTGAATGGACGGCCACAGAGTACAGTGAGCTGCGCTGGGACCGAGCGGGGCGAGGAGGCACAGGCCCGGCACCCTGAGGGGTGCGGAGGCCCTAACGGGAGACAAGCGGCAACGTAGGACCAAGCGGGCTCCCCCGATGCAGGAGAAGGCCTTCAGACCACCTGCGTGGGGGCCGGGTGTGGCTCGACGGTGAGCACCAAGTAACCCCCAAAACCCAACTGAGTGCACCCCGGACCTGCACATGTGGGGGAAGACAGAGCTTTGATTACCTCCAATCTCTGCTCAAATTGAGCTCAAATGGACCCAAATAACTCCCTGCTCAAAAAGCCATTTATTTTACATTTCAGAGTTCTCCAAGGTCCCCTGACTCTGTAATTCCTTTCTGGACAATGGAATGCAGGTCGTTGCAGCTCTGGGGTACAGAACAGCAGCGGAACAAGCGCCCCACGTCGCTGCTGTCCTGGGAATTTGGAGGCCGGGGACCAGACGATAGAAGGTCTGCTGGAAACGGAGCCACGGGGAACGTTAGCAGGGCTGGGGGAGCGAGGGGTGCGCGGGGGGAGGCTGGCGCGCTGCACAGGGTGGGCAGGGCCGGCCCCTCTGACTGGCGACAGAGAAGGGACCCAGAGCCTCAGGCGGGGGACCGGCACAGCAGAGGCAGCAGAGGCAGCGGGGGAGAGACGCGCTAAGGGGCCGCAGCGCACAGCTACTTCTTAGGTTTCTCGTAAACTTTTAAAGGGACCGTTTATAGGGCAGTAGAGCAGTTGTTTCCCCTGCCATCCATGTGTCTTTCATTTGTCTGAAAAATGAACAGGAAACCCAACCCTGTTTTTCCCCAAAGCAGCCGGGTTGTTAAGGGGCGGCCTGCCGGCTACATCGCCCGGTTCCTCTTCCGTTGCTGGAGCGCCCTCCAGTGCCTCGGGGTCAAACTGCACTTGGCGTGGAAGTTTAGGGGGATTTGGTTATTTTCCCCCTCTAAATTTTTGCTTCTGGCCAAAAAATAATATAGGCCTATCTTCCTTCTCACAAAGGAGACTGAGATCACATAAGAAAAGCCAAGTGTAAAGGCTTGTGCACAGTGATGTGTAAGGACGGGGCAGGCCCTAGCAAGCTCCACAGAGGCCCGGACTAAAGGAGAATGAACATCTTCAGCAATGTACAACTGCAGATTAAACCATGACCACGAACACAGTCGTCTTCTAAACTGTGGCCCTCATTTTACCAGGAGGTAGCAAGTAGGGCAGCAGAGCAGAGTTTCTTCTTAAATTTTCAGGACTTGGGGATTCTAAACTTAGTATTGGACAGTGTCCTACCAATTTGACTACAGAATACTACAGTTACTCTTCCTTCTCCGTGAGATCATAGTGAGGGGAAATAGGGTAGACTCACCCATGCCAAGCTTTCATTTAAAATAGAATACTAGCCGGGCATGGTGGTGCACGCCTTTAATCCCAGCACTCGGGAGGCTGAGGTAGGAGCAGTGTTGTGAGTTCGAGGTCAGCTTGGGCTATAACTCGAGCGCAAGGCAACCCTGCCTCAAAAAACCAGGCCTAGGAGTTTGGCTCAGTGACTTAAGCGCCTGTCTGACAGGTGCGAGGTTGTGAGTTCAATCCCTGGTGCCACAAAAAAATAAAAAAATAAAATAAAATAAATAAAATAAAATAGAATACTTATTTTCTCAATGAGACTGACATTTTCCTTCCAAGACAGGGTCTCAATATGTATTCCAGCTGACCTTCAACTCACTAGGTAGCCCAGGCTGATGCTGAACTCACGATGATCCTCCTGCCTCAGCCTTCGAAGTGCTGGGATTACAGGCATGTACCACCACGCCCGGACTATACAGACTTTCCTTCCTTCTTTATCATGGGGCACCTCTGCTGATCTTAAAGCTCAGCTGAGAGAAGCCAACTGTGGTGGCGACTCACAGCAATACCCCTGGGCTGGGTCACAGTGCCAGCCCAGGCTGGGGGAGGCAGTGCACAGCAGTGACAGCCAAGGGACACTGCCAGCTGCCCAACCTGCAGGACAGTGGTCGCTTCTCTGCTCGTGGAACAGAGGAGCCTCCCCAGGGACACAGCGGAGGGGACACAGCATCACAAGCCATCAATGCCCTTCTCTCTGACCAGCAGGTTCACACGGAGTGAGCCCCCTCTGTGGATAAAACCAAGGGGGTCCACAGAGACCTGGACATGGGGGTGATCGCTCTGTGTTTTCCAAGAGACAACTTAGGGACAAGCAGCTGAACAGAGTGGCTGCACACGCGTGCATGTGCGTGCGCGCGTGCACACACACACACACACACACACACAGTTACACCAAGCTCAAGCCAGCTCTGGGATGGCACTGCTGCCCCAATGTGGAAGCAAAATGAACTCACAGCAACTCAGGGAAAGGCCCTTCTAAACAGCTAGTAATGGAGGAAACAAGGAAAAACGGTGAAAGCAAGGAGTGAATCTCAATTCTGGGGCCCATTATTATCTAAACCATCCGCATGAGTTATGTAAGTGTCTTGGTCAGTGCCTTATTCTTCTCATTGCTGAGACAAAATACCTGACACTTGCAAAGTTAAAGGGGCAAAGGTTTATTTAGCTCACAGTGTGTAGAGGTTTCAGTCCATAACCTGCTGGCTCCAAGGCAGGGTGGCATAGCAGACAGGTGTCGCAGAGGAGGAACAGTTCACAGTGCCCACACGGAAGCAAAGCAACAAGGGACCACCACAGCTCTTTCTGCCCCTTTTATCTAATCCAGGGTACTCAGGGTGGGCAGCACTCGCAGCCTTAATCTTAGTGCCCTTGAGCCTAGCACTGCACCATGAATCAATCCCAGCGTCACACGCTTTAGGTCTGAAAAAGGCCCTGCTATGACTGTGTGAGGCTTTGGGGAGACATCTAGACCTAAGTCGTAACAGTTTTGTGTTGCTGTAACAGAATAGGTAATTTTTGTTTTCAGTACTGGTGACTGAACCCAGGGTCTTCATGCTGAGATACAAGCCTGGCCCATTTTTATATTTTTTGTTTTTCTTTTGAGGCAGGGTCTCCCTGAGTAACTATGTAGCTCAGGCTGTGCTCAAATTTGTAATCCTCCACCCACACCTGGCTTTAAGACCGGGTAATTTATAAGAAAAGATAGTACTCCAGGTTCTTGAGGCTGGAAGTCCAAGATCAAGGTGAAGGCCTCCTTGCTGAGTTACCCCACAGGGCAGGGAGGACAGCACGTGAGGACCGAGCTCCTTTCACGACATCCGCTCCGAAATAAGGACCCACTCTGCGGCACTGCACTCCTCCATCGCAGCAGAGCCCTGGGGACCTAGGACCCACTCTCCGAGATTCCATTTCCAGCGGTATGCTTGGGGGACATATTGAAACCACAGCAATAAGCCATAAAACAGTCGAGCAACACCGTGAAACAAGTTAAACCTGTTTGAGTTACAGTGGATTAAATTCGCACCCAAGTGACCGATATGAAAACACAAATGCTATTTCCTCAATATTTTCTTTATTGCCTAATAAACTTCCAAAGCTGTTGCGATCACGAGCGATGGGTAACAACAGAACACAGCTCCATTGTGTACAGGCGCAGGAGGGCGTTTTAGTTTCATGACCAACAGCTCTACACAGCTTTAAAAATCCATCCCGCCCCTTCTCGGTCCCAGGAGCCTGGCTTTCTTCTCCAGTCTTCCTAGAAAGCTGCATCACGGTGACTTCAGCCCGGCCCCGTGGCCCCCGTGGCCCCTGTGGGCTAAGGGGACGGAGCAGAGGCTGCCTGCAGCGTGACACCAGTCAGACCTCGGCCAGGATACTGCCTCTCCGGAGAGAACACCGCTCAGGATGTCGCCAGCTTCTCCAGGGACACGGCCTTGATGGCGTTTGTCACATCTTCTGCCAGGCTCCCTCAACAAAGAGGCTAAGCGCACACCTTCCGAGCTTCAAACACACAATTTTTTCTTTTGAGGTCTGTGGGACTGAACCCGGGGCGCTCTACCAGAATGCTCCATCCCTGGCCTTTTATTTTTTTAGACAGGGTCTCACTTAGCTGCCTGGGCAGGACCTGAACTTGCAACTCCCGGGCTCAGCCTCCCTCAGTGCCGGGATTACAGGCGTGGGTCACAGCCCCTGACTGACCTCCTGCCTCGTCATTCTTTCTCCTGGCTTCTGTCACACACTCCCTGGGCCCTGCCCTGTGGGCACCCGGCTTTGACCCACCCCGTTCTCCTTCAGCCATCCCTCCTCCTCTACTGAGAATGACCATCCTGCTGGGCCGAGAAGTGGGGTTTCCGCACTCGGCCTGGCACAGCCCTGCAGACAGACTGGTCGCCCGCTGGACTGAGGTCACTTTTTGCCCTGCAAGCTGAAAGATCGTTTGTGCGTTCAGCAACCTCTTGGCGATCCTCAGATGCACTCGGGTGACTGATGTCAACTCCTACCATCCCAGCACTGCACAGCATCCGATTCTCCACCCTGACCTTTTAATCCCAGTGACGGCGACCACACCCACTCACTCTTACTCTCGCTTTTCGTTTCTCGGCCCTTTGTACCCCTGCCTCCTAGGCAGTGGGCTCCTCAGGAAGCTGCAGAGCTGAGACTGACTGCGAACCCCACCGGCGGCTTCCTCCGCCCCCTTCTGTTCAGGCTCAGGCACTTGGCCGGAAGTTGGTATCTCACCTGTGCTCCTCTGGTTCTCCCTCTTCCTGGCTCCTCTGCCTGGGCACGCGGAGCAGGGAGCACCTTCCCTGCTGCTCTCAACACCGCCCCGCGCCCTCTTCCTCTGCGTTTCTCCCTAGTGCCCGGAGCTGGCCGGCAGACGCTCGGCCTCCATCCCTGAGGACTCACGGTCCTCCACTGCTTACTTCAGAAGGCACCCGGTCAACAGGAGCAGCGAAAGGAGGCAGTAAGTAAGTGTCAGAATCGTTCTAGAGGCAGCTGAAGCCAATCCTTAGAGAGAAATCTATTACTAAATGCTTGTATTTAAAAAGCACAAAGAACAATAGCCAGGCACATGCCTATAATGCCAACACTTGGGAGACTGAGCCAGGAGGATCACTGTGAGTTCAAGGCCAGCCTGGGCTATCTAGTGAGTTCAAAGCCAGCCTGAGCTATATGCAAGACCCTGTCTCAATCAATCAATAAGAAAAAGGAGTGGAGATATAGCTCGCTCAGTGTGATGGTCTTAGATTCAATCCCTGGTACTGATAAGAAAGGGAGGAAGGGCGGGGAGAATGGGAGAAGGAAGGTGGGGGGAGAAGTTATTTATTCTTCCAAAAATTTAAATCCATTCTTAAAACCCCACGTTATTTCTCTGGTGTGAGAAACAAAAAGTATAAATAAGGACCAAAATGTATTTTCAAATAGGAAGAAAATGTTTAAATGGGGAGGGGGACAAGACAGAGGAGAGGGGGAAAGGAAGGAAAAGTTAAAAAAATGAAAAAAAGAAAAACATGGAAACAAAGCTTTGCAAATGGGGAAGGGAGGAGGGGTTGAAGGGAAGGTAGGGGAGTGGGGAATAAAACACCAAGTTACATCATGTACGGTACAAATTCTCTATGATGAATGTGATCACTATGTGTATCTAAAATATACCAATACAATCCAATGTAAAAAAAAAATTAAATTCATTCTTAAAACCCTAAGCAGGGATGACTTTAGCAAACACCTCAAACACAGAAACTTCAAAAATCCCATCCTCTATAAAAGCAATGAGAATATTGGCATGAACTGTCAGAATCAATCTTTCTAGAACTCTGAAAATTAGCTAAAGGCCCACAGCAATCTTGGTAGGATTTACGTGAGAAAAGTGGATAGATCTCAGAACAGCAACTTCGTGGGGTTTTAACTCACCCTCCTCCTGCCCTAGCTCTGTGGTAACCCTGAAGCCCAACAGCCACAGTCACAGCAGAAGCCAGCAGCCGGGGCCAGGGGAAAACGGGAGCAAGGCTGAATTCTTGCAAAGCCCCTGCCTGGATCGTCACTGTGTGACCTCTCTGGGGCTTCCTGGAAGACCCCACTGTGAGACACTAACCTGACTCAGGGCCAGCGCTTTCCTGAGGTCGTTTGTCAAAATGATCAGAAGCAATTATTAACAGCACAGCTACATGAGCTGCAGAATAGCTGGGGAAAACTGGCTAACCAGACAGGTTAAAGGGAAAAGGTGGAGACGAGCTGGCCACACCGGCACGTTCCTGGAAATCCAGATGTCGTGCACAAGTTCTGGGCACCTCAAACTCTCGTGTCTTTGTGTCTCACCTTCAGTCTCCGTGCAAGCAGAAAGTGACAGCAAAGGCAGAGCTGTAGACTGAGGGCTGAATGTCAAAGGCGCCCCCAGCACAGAGCCCCTCAGCAAAGGCTGGGAGATCACCAATTCCGAGCATCTGAGGGAATCTCTGTGTGACAACTGAGCAAAGAAGCAGAGATTGCAGTGGTCATGACAAAGAATTCAATGCAGAACTAGCTCATTAAATTCACTAAGTACACAGCAATAGAGGGCAACAACAATCAACCCTGGGGAAAAACAAGAACCTGATTGCCAGAGATGTCACCTCTTGTTGTTGCTGTTTGGTTTTTTGAGACGGGCTCTGACTATGTAGTTCATGCTGGTTTGAACTCACTATGCAGCCCACGTTAGCCTTGCTTTCCAGGCCATCCTCCTGCCTCAGCCCCCCGAGTGCTGGAGTAATGGGCTTGAACCACCACACCCAGCACCACGTTATGTTATTTTTTAAATTTTATTTTAAAGAGAATAAAACCAAACAAAACAGAATAAAGCCAATCAAAACAGTGAAAGTAATATAGAACTTCAAAGTAGGAAAATCAAAAATGACTACTATAATGCCTTTCATCTCTTCAAAATTGCTGCCTAAGCCAGACATTGTGGCACACGGCTTTAATCCCAGCACTCGGGAGGCTGAGGAAAGAGAATCATTGTGAGTTCAAGACCAGCCTGGGCTACAAAGTGAGTTCAAGGCCAGCCTGAACTGCATAGTGAGACCCTGTCTCAAAAAATAGGGCCGGGAATTTAGCTCAGTGGCTTAATCACCTGCCTGGCAGGTGTGAGGTTGTGAGTTTGATCCCTGGTACCAAAAAATAACATAAAACAAAATTAAATTAAATTTAAAAAAATAAAAAAATTAAAAATTGCCGCCCATACAATCAGACACAATAAAATCAAAACAAAACAACCGAACAGAATGAAACCAATCAAGACAGAACATAGAATAAAACAGAACAAAACAGTGAGAACAATACTGGATTTCAAAAACAACACAGTAGGAAATCCCCTATAGTTGCTATATTGCATATTGTTATCCTCTAAATAGATGCTCAGACTACTGACTTTAGCCCTGCAAAGTCAATCAAACAATAGGAGCATTAAGTTGTTTTTGTACCTCAGTTGCCATCAACTTAGACTGTGTTCCTCCGAATCAGCTGGTTGCTTATGGGGGGGTGGCCTCTTCTTGTTTCCCAGCCCATGCACCAGCTGGCTCTCAGGAAGAGCAAATCAGCTTCTGATTTATCTTCCCAGCCCCACATGGCTGCTGCTGGTGCCCGGGAAGGGCGAATCAGCCTCCTGTGCCTCTTCCCTGCCCTGCATGGCTGCTGCTAGCTCATGGGAGTGGCAAATTGGCTTCTTGTTTTCACGTTATGTTATTTAAAGGTTTAGTTTTCAATTAAATATTTGTAAGACAGCCAAAGCAACAAGAAGTATGGTCCATATGCAGAGGGAAAAAAGCAGTCAATACAAACTGTCCCCAAGGAGGCCCAGACATTGTTTTACTTCTTAAGCCAATGATTTAAAATATACTCAAAATTGAGCCAGGCAGGGTGACACATATCTGTAATTCCAAACACTCAGGAGGCTGAGGTATGAGGATTGCCATGAGTTTGAGGTCAGCCTAGGGTATACAGTTCAAGGTCAGCCTGAATTACTTAGATTTTATTTTATTTTATTTTATTTTATTTATTTGTCTTCTTGAGATAGGGTTTCACTATGCAGTTCAAGCAGGCCTTAGGCTCACTTTGTAGCCCACGCTGGTCTCAAACTTGCAATGACTCTCCTGCCTCAGTCGCCCGAATGCTGGGATTACAGGCATGCACCACCACACCCAGTTTAGATCTTATTTTTAAAAAAAATGTTATCTACCAGGCATAGTGGCACATACCTGTAATCCCAGCACTTGGGAGGCTAAAGGAGGAGGATCACTGTGAGTTTAAGACCAGCCTGTACTACGTAGTAAGATCTGCCTCAAAGCCGGGCCTGGTGGCGCACGCCTTTAATCCCAGCACTTGGGAGGCTGAGGTAGGCGGAGCGTTGTGAGTTCGAGGCCGGCTTGGGCTACAACGCGGCGCAAGGCCGGCCTGAGCTACATAGTGCGACCCTGCCTCAAAAAACTAGGGCAGGGAGTTTGGCTCAGTGGCTTAAGCACCTGCCCTGGCAGGCATGAGGCTATGAGTTCAATCCCCGGTGCCACAAAAAAAAAAAAAAAAAAAAAAAAAAAAAAAAAAAAAAAAAAAAAAAAAAAAAAAAAAAAAAAAAAAAAAAATTAAACGTACATATATCAAAATAACTAAAAGATCTGTTAAGAATTGAAGCATGAGAATTATATCTCAGTAAAGAGAGAATATCAATAAAAAGATGGAAATTATAATCTAATCTTTTGTGTATTAGATTGTATTGGTGCATTTTAGATATACATAACGATCATATTCATCATTCCTTCTCTCTTGGCTGTAAGGGTCAAGCGCCTATGAACCAAATCTCAATGTGTGATGATGATACAGCCTGAGGGACAGAGAGGAAAATGAACGACACCTCTGTCTTAGTTACTTTTCTTAGTTACTTTTCTTAGTTACTCTTCTGCCGAGACAAAATACCTGACACCCAAAGTTAAAGGGGTGAAGGTTTATTTAGCTCACAGTTTGTAGAGGTTTCAGTCCATAATTGGCTGGCTCCAACACAGGGTGGCGCATGGCAGAGGGGCAATACAGAAGAACAGTTCATGGCACCCACAACATGGCAAAAGCAACAAGGAACCTGAACAGCATCTTTCTGCCACTTTTATCTTATCCAGGCTACTTATGATGAGCAGCACTCGTACCTTAATCCTGGTGCCTTTGAGCCTAGCATTGCACCATACATCAATCCGAGAGTCACACACGCTAGGTTCTACCACCTCTGCAAAAACCCCTCCTATGACAGCATGAGGCTTTGGGTGGAAATCTAAACACAAGCCATAACATTCTGCCCCTGTCCCCCAAAGACCCATGCATATTCCTTTATGTAAAAAAGCATTTAGTCCATCTCCAAGAGTTGCCAACGTCCTAACATTCAGCATTGTTGAAAAGTCCAAGTCCAAACTCTCTTCTGAGATTTAAGGCAAATTCTTAGCTGCAAGCCCCTGAACATAAGAAAAAAAGTTAAATACTTTCAACATTCAATGGCACAAGACAGACATTTTTGTTCTAAAAGTTACAAATAGGGAACAAAGGATGAGACCAAAGCAAGTCCAAAATCCAGGAGGACAAACATGAAATCCTGTAGTTCTATGTCCAGCATCTTAGGCAATCTATGGCAAGATGTGAACTCCAAAGGGCTTGGGTTGCTCTGCCTCTATAGTACTTCCAGTGGTTATAGCTCCCATGGCTTCCTTCATGGGCTGGCTCTGCTCCCTCCTTGCAGTTTTTTTCTCAGATAATCCACATCCTTGGCTTCTCCAAACTTCTGAGGTCTCCACTGTCTGCTCGGCTTCACATTCACAGCTTCACACACTGCTCTCTCAGGGGCACACTGCCTGGCCTCCCAGACCTTCTTCTGAAATCTGGGTGGAAGTCTTCCTGACCCCACAACTTTCACATTCTGCATGCACCTAAAAGCAGTACCACAAGGATGATGCCAAGGACTGCTGCCAGCTGGAGCAGTAGCCAGGCTTCCCTCTGTAGGGGTCGAGTGCCTGTGAACCAAATCCTGAGAAACCAACTTCCAGGAGGCTGAGGCAGGATTGCAAGATCAAGCCTAGCCTAGGCAACTGAACGACTTAGCAAGACACTCTCACGAAAAGAACTGGAGATATAGTCTGAAGGCCCTGGGTTCAATCTCCAATACCACCAAAAAAAAAAAAAAAAAAAAAAAAAAAAAAAAAAAAAAAAAAAAAAAAAAAAAAAAAAAA